>JAQQZZ010032375.1:0-10693 GCA_030265115.1 Mopalia vespertina | reverse complement strand
CCCCCCCCCCCCCCCACCCCCCCCCCCCCCCCCCCCCCCCCCCCCCCCCCCGCCCCCCCCCCCCCCCCCCCCCCCCCCCACACTAGGGTACATAAGAATCTGTTTCTCTACAATATTCCTATTTTATACCAAAAACAATTTAAATTTTGTTGTTTTTAAAATTATTTATTTTCTATACAACGTCGGTGTCTGTTTGTAGTCTGGCTTGATTACCAAGTAAGTGACCTAACTCTCTTACAGGCACATAGCTCAAGGAAATCGAAACTCTTCAGAAGGTTGTTATCATCTATTGTATAATGGCATGCATTAAGTCTCTTTGAGGTGATATCGCTTACCGATATTATTGAGAAGTTAGGTAACGGCACGGTAACATCCCGGAGCTTTTACTCGCTAAAGTGTTTCAGATTCCGTCAGCTACAATTGCTGTAGATGATTCGTATCTTATACACTTGTATTATACAGGCAATAGATAGCAATGTTGCTGTGGTGGACCACAGTTGTGGAAGCCACTCTAGAATTGGTCCGTCAATTTGGAAGCGATCCCAGTGACTGACGAATGCAATAACTAACCCTAAATTAGCTGTAAAACTAACACTGAACCTAACTCTAAAGTGACCCTAACTAACTTACAAGGTTACAAGGTGACGAGCCAGTTCAACAATTAGACTTAATTAATGATGTTCTACAATGTTGACAGGGGAAGATTTTTTGACCTGAATATGGCTATATATATAATTTTGCTATTCCTTGGCGCAAGGAAGAATGACTGGATTCTCAAATGTTCTAAAATCCAAATAAAATGTTTGTTCGTGAAAGCAAGAATCACAAGGAATAGCTTTGTTGTAGTCGCAATTAAGCAGCTTTATTATGGTGCAAACCCAGAGGTTTATTGTGGTCAAAACCAACCAGAAAAAACCTGGTACAGTTGTGGCCGACCAGCTCTTTTCTGATGGACAGTCAGTTCGACCAGGGAAAAGCTGGTCAAAATTCCGACCATTTTTTTCCGGTCGGTCACCAATGTACCAGGATTTTTTGTCTGTTTTTTTGTTAATTTCCAGTTGTAAATTTCTAATGATCAATTTCACGAATAAACAACTTTGGTAATACATTCGCATAATCAGCAGTCGAATTGTATACAGGTCCAACCGCCAGTTGAAACGGCACTGAATACCTTGTATTGCCACCAGAAGACTTCCGCAGTTAGTAGATATCGCTAGTCAATGAAACTTCATCTTCGTACGGACATTTCCGATTGCCCGCAGCTGTCAGCTACATATATAGCTCACCACATACCATATAACCAAAGTTGTTTGTCGGTACTAATAAATTAATGGTACTGATAACAATATCCCTGGGAAGATGTCTTCCAGTCCTGAATGGCGGAAATGCATTTGATAATATTTCGAATGTATGCATTATTGTTGAGATAATTTTGCTCACGTGACCAGATCAGCCAATATAATTTTCGTGGTGCTCAGACCCATAGCTCACTCATTTTTTTCACCCAACGGTTCGTCCTGGCTGATGTACAGGTATAGGTCGAACGCAGGTTATACGACCGATCTTTGGCAAGCGTTAACATCGCATATAACCTGGGTGAACCTGAACTTGAAAACTTGTGTTAAATGCAGCAGGAATCGATCGGGATGAATATTGCAAGACTTTCGTTGACATGCTGAAGTAGTGTGCAATATACTACCCTGTATAACCGAAGAGACTTCAGTCATCCTCCCTTGAGAGAAGCCTTTGGGTGTAAGTTATCGGCAAGGAATGCTAGTTTTTACCTAAAAAATATACACTCGCTAATCAGCGGCTAAAAATCCATTCATTAAAGCCAGTGAAGTAAGTCGATGGTTTTTTCGAGGATGGCCAGAATAGGGTCACTGCGAACAGGGTCAATTAGGTAATGTCTCTTGGGGCGTTTTAGCCTGCGGGTGTTTTATATCGTATTTAAGACCGTGGCAATTTTACTGGTTGTATAAAAAACAACTTTGTCGCGAAACAGCCAAGGCCTGTTTATGAATGTGTAGACTGGATACGGCGAATAGAGGATTTTAATTGGATTTTAAAAGTAAACCCGGAAACGGGCATTCTTTTATCAGCGGGTAGTTAGTGAGAGTGCAGTAATATAACACAGTGCATACGGAGACAGCTACAATAATTGTCATCCGTTCGGTTACGCTCGCCTATCTTTAATAACGATACTCTGGCTAAGGGTAGTTTGTTTGAAGAGTAGCAATGCTGTCTTTACTTAGCACTGGTGGAAGATTAATTTTCAAGCAGTATCAAAACATTGGATGGTTGTGCTAGTGTCAATTATTGTTGGAATACCCCGCCGTCATATGAGTGAAATACCCTTAAGCACGGCGTAAAACACCAACCAATCAATCTTTGGCTATGCTCACATATCTTTGGGCCCGCGGGGGTGGTTCAGCGGGTAGCGTGTCCTACTATTGACCCTCTTTGGTTGTTCTGTTCCATTAAGGTGCACTATTGGTTTTATTGTCATTTATTCTAGGTAAAACATCACGTGACGTTAACGGTAACACGTTGGCTGACTGCCTGTACATGGCAAGTAACGCGAGAAAGTGCGTGTTAAGCCAATCGTGCACCTACATGTAACTCCTTTTTTCACAGGTTCGAGTCTTGCTGTCGACCTCAGGTATATATGAGTGACTCACACAAACAAATAAACAAACCTATCTTTGGCTGGGTATCATGTCGAAACTCCTTCATGTCGATACAACCTAGACTTATCTATCGAGATCTACAAATCAAGCTAACAAAACAACATTAACTATTCGTGTGGAGGTATTAAAGGCATTCTCGTTTCAAATCCGATGTCACTTTATAAAACTAAGAATCAGTTCTGTTATCTTTTCGCCCAGCTCCCAGCACTTGTATCCCGAAGGCCATTACTTACTGAACAGTTCCATTCGCCGTTACTGGATTCTATACATGCTATATAGCCACCCCTCCTCTCAACACTCGGAAATCCTCGAATGTACTACGCACATCATCTCGGACGTAAAATGATCGTCGACATTATGTCATGTACTTTTTTGTTTAAATCAACCGTGCTGTGTAGAGAATTAACAGTTTCCATCTGCTTTGATTCCAAAGTGTAATGTACTTTTAAACTAAATAGGCGTATTCTATAGCCATATGAAATTCGGTAGGTTTATTTAAGTGTGTGGATAGTGTGCATACGTCCGTAAATAGGCTTCCGGCGAACAAAATGTACGATTTTGGTGCATATTCATACATCTAACACGACCGAGCTTAGTGAAGATACCACAGTAACGAGAATCTCGCGAGGTTTGGCCGATTGTGTTTATCAATTGTAGCGAATTGATTATCCAGATTCTGTGTATATATGGCATGACATATATCATGCATACGATGAAACAAATATGCTTAATGTGGCTTAGATCAGATAAATTATAAACACACAATAATAATTAATTTTCACAAACGGCACAATTTATCTTAATTTCTATGTACAGTCTACTGTGATTCCTATACGCTCTTAGTAATAATAGTGCTTTGACGTTTCTTTAGAAAAGATGATGGTTCGTATGGAACCATCACGACAAAAACGGTTCTTTGATATGAGGAAAGGGAGAAATACTTGGAACAGTTGCTGTGGGGGTTCCATACAGAACCATAAAGGGTTCCACCAGAGCCATGACTAAAGAACTTTAAAGGGTTCCACCAGAGCCATGACTGAAGAACCTTAAGGGGTTCCACTAGAGCCATGACTGAAGAAATATTAAAGGGTTCCACCAGAGCCATGACTGAAGAACCTTAAATAAAGGGTTCCACCAGAGCCATGACTGAAAACTTTAAAAGGTTCCACCAGAGCCATGACTGAAGAACTTTAAAGGGTTCCATTACAGCCATATTTTTCTTAGAGTATACTGAATAATTTGACATAGATGACCAAAGTCACATACGAAGGTTAAGTTTCTATATTTCGGGTAGTTAAGCATCATCAAAATGAAGAGACACTCAGAGAGTTGTTATTACGCTACTACATGGATGCCGATTATGTAAAATCGATGAATCATCTCATGTTCTAGATAAACTCTCGGAGATAAGTATACCACTTTTTCTGAATCATAATTCAAACTGTCTACCAAATAATAAACATTTCTAGATCGTTGCCCAACAAAGTTGTCCTTATCTCGTATGTAAGTATCTAGTTCGCATATCGCCTTCATACATTTTGAGGACCTGTCTGACACTTACAGGGCGATTGTGGTATTTTCTTTTAGGAGCTGATTCTAGCCCTTAGTCTTAATACTAGTAATAACTGTTAAGTTGTCTGAGGGTTAGGGATTTGATTCTGCAAAGAAGTCCCCTAATATATCCTCTTGGGACCAGGGCCTGAAAGACAACAGAACAAGCCTTGAAGGTTGAAGGTAGCAATAGTGCTAAAATTCCTGTGAAACCTTATTATTTGGGATTTAATAATTCCCTTGAAGGTGTGGAGGATAAAAGGATTTAGCATGGAGTAGCCTAGTTGGTGGGTATCTGAAGGTTAAAGACAACCTTAAAATCCAAAGACCCTACTGTATCGCTATTGGGACCCTTGTACACTGTATTGTCAAACAAAATGATATTGTTTCTTATAATGCAATTTACCGTCTGTATTATTGTTTTTATCCATGGGTTAGCCGAAGTTTGTTTTTTAATAACTTAGAATTCCCTCAATGGGAGTTCTAGTGGCAGATAATCACTCTTCTATGATATTGAATAATTGTTGAGATTTGTCGTTAGGGGAGTGACATTCCCCGCTCAGTGGCATGGGTTACCTTTATAGGGCCTTTAACACTGTCTGTCTCCTACTTAAACATCTCAACAATGATTAAATATCGTAGGAGAGTGCCTATATATGTCACAATAGGTTGCTTGGTGTTTTACGCCGTGTTCAACGGTATTCACTTACATAACAATGTATTACAACAATAATTGACACAAACACAACACAAAGTATTTTGATAATTTTGTAAAATTGAAACCGCGTCACATTACGAGTCCTGGACAGTGTTAAGATCTGCCAACTACGCAGTTTTTTTCCTTAAAAAACAAAGGCAAACGGATTTGACCGCAAAGCTTCGAAGCGAAACTGCGAAAGTGCAAAAGTCGAAAATGCGAGGCAAAACTAAAACGTGCACCGCAAAATCGCGAAAGTACAGGGCAAAACAGCGAAACTAGTATTTTATTGTTACTCACTGACTCTCGAATTGATCTAACTTGACGGTTTGTTGTTCTTCTTGTCACCAATGCAAATCCGTACAATGACTCAAAATAAGGATGTTCTTTCCAGGTTGGATTCCTTATAACTTGATCAGTTGGGCTTTATGGAATCAAACAGCTGATAACGGCTCAAGTAGATAACACACAAAGCCCACTGTAGTTATTCTGCTTCAACAAATATCGATCGTGCTATAAACACTGTCTTAGACTCGCGTCGAAACGTTGGCCTCACATTACAAATCTCTTATAAATAATAGAAGTATTGGAATAGATTTGGCAAATATAGTGAATGAAATCACAGACGTACGGAAGTCTGTTCGTGTCACATTGACAAACACAGTGATTATTTATTTACACGTTTATATTACCAAGCAAAACAAACCCGATGGACTGTGTATAAAGACAATCGGCAAACCCCGCGTGATTCTCGTTGCTGCGATATCGTTACTGCGCTCGGCCGTGATAGATGTATGAATATGCACCAAAACCCTACATTTTGTTCGCCGGAAGCTTAGGCCTATTTACCGGCGTATGCACTCTATCCAAACACTTAAATTAATATACCGATTATTTTCAGATGGCTTCAGAATACGCTGATTTAACATAGGAGTGCATTTTGTTCTCAACATAAAACAGATTAAATTTGTGAACACTCGATACAACGCGGACTGTGTTTATCGGTTGATCTGAGGCAAAAAAAAAAAAACGCAAGTCATGATGGCGACGATCGTTTGACGCCGCAGATGCTGTGCGAAGAACATTCTAGAACTTCTGATTGTGTGTATAAATACTGTAAGTAAAATGAGCTTAACAAGAGAAAAATTGGAAACATGCATGACACTGGTCGGCTTGTACAGTTAATATCAAATACGATGCACCTGTTGTTGATTATCGAAATTGGTTAATCCACAAATTGCATATATGTATATTTGTTTTAAATGCTAACAAATATTCAATAATGTATGGAATTCCGGTTATGCCAAATCCGTGAATGTCATAATTCCAAGCTCGATCTTTGCTGAGGTAATCCGATGACTCTCAGTTTCGCGCGATTCCCGTCTCTGCGGTATCATCACTACGCATGACCGTGATAGATGTATGAATATTTGTATCAAAATCGTACATTTTGTTCGCTGGAAGCATATTCACCAGCGTAAACGCACTCTTCTCTAGCTTTGTAATACTCCGCCAAGACACTCCACTGCCTTCCGTAAGTATATAGGAAACAAATGGAGTATATTGGCGGAGTAATACAAAGCTAATTATTCTCCACAATAAAACAAACATAGCATATTCCGTGTGGCTTAAGAATAAAAGTTGTGTTTTGAACCTAAAATAGATGGAAACTGTAAATTATAAATATACTCTACGCATACTAAGTTTATCAGTTGATTTGATAAAATGCATGTCATAATGGCGAAGTTCGCTCGGCGTCCGAGATGATGTGAGCAGTACATTCTTCTACTTCCGATTGAACTGGGTTCGATGTTTGTCAAACTGATGATCCCATTTGAAACACACCATATCCTGTCAAATAAACAAATCCCTTGCAAATAATAAATATTGCACCGAAAGCGCAGTTTCACGGTACGATCTGTAGTTACCACTTTAGGGGATTTCCCTAATTTGCATCATTTTGATAGGTCGATAATAATAAAAAAAAACACGAAACAGTCGACTAATCAACATTCCACAGATTAGGGGAATCTCCTGAAATCGTTACTACAAATAGCAACGTGAAAATGTTCATTTAGAGCGCATTCTCCTTGTACTTTTTCTTTGTTTGTTTGATTCATTGGAGCTTAACGTCGTATACTCAAGGGTATTTCATTTATATGACGACGGATTATCCACTCCACACTTGTCCTTGCCTAATTACGATGGAAAACCGAGAGAAAACCTCGTAAAAACCACCCCCACGATTGCCGGGGGCACATCGTGAGACTCGCACATATACCAGATGGTCGACAGACCGTCTCGATCCCGTGAACGGTACATCAAAGTAAGATTAGTAAGCGCACACACTAACCACTAAGACATGACCGTGGCTGTGGTACGGTCTGTACTTACGACTTTCTCGTTGTCTTGCAGTATAATTGGTCGATAAAAAGGTTTGAAACTGTCAAAAATCCCCAAATAAGGGGAATACCCTCAAATTGTTACTATACAAATCGTAATGTGAGAATACAACGCAAGGAAGACTAGTTGGTTTCCTCTCGGTTTCCATCAATTTTAGCAAGGAAATGTGTGAAAGGGACAATCCGTCGTCATATATGTGAAATACCCTTGAGTACGATGTGAACCCCAGCTAAACAAACAAACAATCTAAATTTTCGTTTGTTTTAAAACCCTACAAGATCAAGAAAGAAATATATGTGCATCGAAGGTGTATATATATTTAAAAAATTTCAGCAAACTGGCACTGGGATTTCGATTAATAAAAAACGATAAATCATTTCATTTTCTAGATAAACTCCCAGAGACTATATTTTCAATAGATCTAAAGAGGTTGTTACGTTTGTCCGCTAAGAGATATGTTTTTGTTTAGACTGCACTAAATATGGTGTTATCTTCTCATATTTATTTTTGGCATTTATTTTACGTTTTTTTTGCGTAAAATTTTTATTTTTCGTAATGGATTATTTGGACATTGGTTGGACAAACCAAAAAGAGTGCGCGGCATCGAAGCGATGCAATGTAGTATTAGCGAGCGTATACATATATACTAAATATTGTTATGGGAGATTAGTTCGACCACAATTTGTTGTTGCGTAAAATGTTTTATTTTTCATATCGGATTATTTGGACAAACGAAGCTAAATTATGTTATTATGTAATAGACAGCTGGTAAAGACTTCTGTGGAAACAGGCTAACACTACATTAACCTGCTTCCAGAAATATTGATTGATCTGAATACTGCCTAAGTGTAGAGTTGATACGTTGGTCTCGCAATACTAATCTATGGAAGACGAAAGAGGCCAACTCGCTTCCGCCTGTCAAATAGATTGCGCTGCAGCGAAGCGAGGCCATAGAGATATGGTGAGCGTTTACATATCTTCTTTTTATGGAAGATTATTTCGACCACAGTCAATTGCGTGGAAATTGTATAAACACTATCTATAACAACTCGAGATTAATATCCACTTAGAAACTTGTCTCTGTGAGTTTATATAGAATATCGACGATTCATCGGTTTTTATAAATTTATATCCCTGAGCCAGTGTGATTAATATTTTAAAATAAAAATATTTATATTTGATAACAAAGTTAGTAATGTATGGAAAACAGGTTATGCCAAATCCTTTGATCGATGTGTGTACGGCTGCATGAGAAGCATGACTGTGGTACATGATATTTGTTACGTCATATATGGTAGGACAAATAAGAAGACAAAAATACTTTTAAAATGTTTCCCCCCTTCCCTCCCGGGCCTCAGAAATCTCTCTTAAATGTCGTACATTGGAGATCAGATTTTGTAACCATCAAGTACCATCTCGCTTTTTAACGCAGGCTGCAACTTTGGGATAAACCCGAGTAGCAGTATAGAGTGAGCAGCTCGGTTAGCGTTTACTATTAAATACTAAGGAAGGGTTTAACGTTATCATGTACAACTTGTTTATTTCATAAGTATTGTTTTTGATACCGCACTACTATTTATGTAGTAATATTTTATTACTGACAGAACAAATGTACGTTATTCAGTACTTAATTACAGAGGGCGCTGTGTGTAAATCGCATGAACCACTCTGCACTTCCTGTTCCAGTGACTTCGTATGTGGGAACTTGGTTATAAGGTTTCTCTTAATTTGTGGCATGTAATTTTTGGTTGTAATTTTGACATATTGATTAAATATTGGTTCCAATCTACTGTTCAAATCAGTAGAATCAATCTTCGAGGAGGTTGCGTTTGTGAACGAACTGCGCTGGTGGGTTTGAGAAGACACTGGAACAGCTACAAACTTGTAGGACAGGTCCTCAGCCCTACAAGAAGTGCAGCGTGATTTACACGTCTACACACAGCGCCATCTATAATTACGCGTATCACTGCACAGTTCGTTCAAAAACGCAACCTCCTCCAAGATTGATTTGTAAATGCGTAGAGTGGTCCAAATTTAGAATGTTGATTTGAACAGTAGATTGGAACCAATATTTAATTGAATGTCAAAACTATCCCCAAAAGGTGTACATGCCAAATATTAAGAGAAACCTTATAACCGAGTTCCCACATACGAAGACACTGGAACATCTTAGCTACAAACTTGTAGGACAGGTCCTCAGCCTTACAAGAAGTCCAGAGGGATTTAAACGATCTACACACAGCGTCCTCTATAATTACGCGTAGTACTGCACAGTTCGTTCAAAAACGCAACCTCGAAGATTGATTCGTAAATGCGTAGCGTGGTCCAAATATAGAATGTTGATTTGAACAGTAGATTGGAACCAAGATTTAATCAAATGTCAAAACTATCCCCAAAAGGTGTACATGCCAAAGATTAAGAGAAACCTTATTACCGAGTTCCCACATACTAAGACACTGGACATCTTAGCTACAAACTTAACGATCTACACACAGCGCCCTCTATAATTACGCGTAGTACTGCACAGTTCGTTCAAAAACGCAACCTCGAAGATTGATTCGTGAATGCGTAACGCGGTCCAAATATAGAATGTTGATTTGAACAGTAGATTGGAACCAAGATTTAATCAAATGTCAAAACTACCCCAAAAGGTGTACATGCCAAAAATTAAGAGACACTTTATTACCGATTTCCCACATACTAAGACACTGGGACATCTTAGCTACAAACTTGTAGGACAGGTCCTCAGCCCTACAAGAAGTGCAGAATGACTCATAAGATCTACACACAGCGCCCTCTATAATTACGCGTATCACTGTGCAGTTCGTTTACAAACGCAACCTCCTCGATGATTGATAAGTAAATGCGAAACGTGGATCAAAATATAGAATGTTGATTTGAACAGCAGATTGGAACCAAGATTTAATCAAATATCAAAACTACCCCCAAAAAGTGTACATGCCACAATTTAAGAGAAACCTTATTATCGAATTCCCACCTACTGGCACATCTTAGCTACAAACTTGTAGGACAGGTCCTCAGCCCTACAGGAAGTGCAGAGTGATTAAGGCGATCTACACACAGCACCCTCTATAATTTAGTACTGAATAACGTACATTTGTTCTTTGTCAGTAATAAAATATTACTACATAAATGGCGCAAGACCATTATTAATTTGCCATAAGCCGTAATATTAACGTTTGGCTCCACCGCTCCCTCCCAAACCTTCGTTGGGCGAAACCGCCTGGCACATACCTTAATCAGTGTGATAGGGATTGTCGAGCCAACTTCAGAATGTAAACAACAGCCGAATCACCCCTCCATCAAATGGTAATAAATACACCAAATGTGA
>JAQQZZ010032364.1:0-10693 GCA_030265115.1 Mopalia vespertina | reverse complement strand
CGTAAACCGGTAACGTTATTTGGCAAAGGGACGTCACTCTGTTGTCGTAACGTCATAACTGGAAAGCCCCGTATTGAGTGGAGGTTTATGGTCAGTATAATATTATAGCCTAAATCGGTCACATTTATCACCATTTGATGGAGGGGGGATTCGGCTGTTGTTAACATTATGAAGGTATCTTGACAACCCCTCTGACATTGCCGGCTCTCTAGCTAAAAATTTCAACGGTCATCCCCTGTCAAGATTTTAATGTTGAACTCCAAAAGGACCGATTAAGGTATTTGCCAGGCGTTTTCGCCCAACGAAAGTTTGAGAGGGAGCTGTGGAGCCCAACGTTAACATTACGGCTTATGGCAAATTAATAGTGGTCTTGCGCCAACTCCCCTTCTGGATTGTATGACCAATCATCAAGATGTCTCCAACATCTTTATAATCTACCATAAGTTAATCGTAGATAACACAAGCTCCTTATTGGTTGCAGGTGCCTTCGTTTTAATAAGTAATTTAGTAAATATATATCGTTTGTCATTTTAAGGGGACTTCAAAAACAGTTTATATTAAAGTAGTGTGCTCTATTTACATGCAGGCTATACCTGATAGATTTAAATATAAAAAGTTCCCCAACCAAATTGATATCAACTGTTATTGCATTTGTGTAACTAAATCATTGTAGATTGACAAGTAAAAATAAATCGCCAGCGTCACATTTATGTTCTCTTGTAAAATATTACAACAATTGGTCTGAACCGGTGTGCCATATTCACTTGTAGCGATCGGGTCTGAGATAATATCTAGGTTTGATCCCATAGTTGTATTTTTTTGCTGCGGAACGAAAACGATCTAAAGATATGTATTTTTCTCATTACCCTTCTGTGGTTCCGTAGTTCGCTGCATTCAGGTTACAGGCAAAATATCTATCAGCCATGTGCGGCAAGTCCTTCGTGTCTATACCGAAAATGATTTCCCGTTATTGGGAAAATTAGATTTCTGTTGGTAGTTATAGTTTTGGACTTTCTTTGTGTCATCTATCACCTAACGGTGTCCATGACATGTTGACCATCTTTCTGGGCAGATCGATTACACACAATTTCCGGATAACAACAGGCAAATAGGCAAAGTGCGACGAAAAGGATGGTGAAATCGCTTATGTTGAAAAGCAGGAAATTGGAGGAGCAAAAATAATTATTATCTCGAAGATGGAGAAAAGGCAAATCGTTTTGAAAGTCCTGTTTATCTCATTTAATTTGGTCGTGTATTTACACACACTACTAGTATATCATTACATCGTATAGATGCTGGATCTTTTTTAATCGCAATTAATTTAATCTGCTCGTGTAGAAATTGATTCGAAAAATCTAAGGGCTTGTCTAGTACTGATTTTATATATTCGACAAAGAAGACGAGGGAAACTGTTTAAAAACAACAGGTTAACTAACACATAAGACAAGCCAAGAATATTTTGATTATCTGAAACACTCAAATATACATTTAGCCAGATAAAACTATTACTATAGTAAACTCTTAGACATAATGGTTCTTTGAGGGTTCTTTAGAGAATTTGGAACCATCTGTATGGAACCATATCGGCAAAAAGGGTTCTTTAGAAAAAAATGGAGCCGTTTATATGGAGCCATTACGACAAAAACGGGTCTTTGATATAAGAAGAAAAGGTGAAATACTAGGAACAGTTGCTGTGAGGGTTCCATATAAATCCAGAAAGGGTTCCACTAGAGCCATAACTGGATAACCTAAAGATTTCCATCATTTTGTAACCATCAAGTACCATCTAGCTTTTTAACGCAGACTGGGAACTTTGGAATAAACACGCACCATTACTGTCTTACCAGGAAGTGACGAAGGTGCTTTCCCTTGACAATAAGCCAAAGGTGCATACAATTTGAAAATGGGTTATGTAGGTCAACATAAAATTGAACAATTTTACTCATTTAAAATTGATTAAACTTGTTAGTATGTTTATAAATAGTTTGTTTGATTTGATTTGGGTGACTGGTATCTTTAACAAGGGACTTGGATTGATGTAGGCCTACAGCTGAATGCCATGAAAGCATAGTCCCGGTGTATTCATACAGCTGTAATTTGTCTTGCTACGACCGCATAATTTACGCCGTTTTAGCGGATATCACTACATGTAGACATTCAAAATGGCACTAGGTTTATGACCAAGCGGGCGGTACGTAAGGCATGGAGGTAAGCCTGTTTCCGGTTTTAATCAAATGGGGTTCCATAAGAGCCTTTTTATCTAATAAAGTAGTGTCACTGGCAGTAAGTCATTGAATTGTTGTCTGCTATCAAACCTGGGGCCAGTTGTTCGAAAGACGATAAGCCGCTAACACCAGATAAAATTGCTAATATTTGCTTAGAGATTGACCTACAGCATGGCGTGACGTCATCTAAGAGCAGATTAAATATTATAGCGCTTCAAGCAGCCGGGCCCAGATCTGTTTCTGGCAAATTATTTATCGGGCTTTTCTGGTGTCTCGTACGGTGGATCTGTTGTTGTCTCCATTCGACGCTGTTGACGTAATACAAACAACCTGTACAACTTATTTGATTCTATCAGACAAATAATAATAGTCTTAATTCGTGACGATGTTGGCGAGCGGAGCAAAGAAAGAATGAAAACCAGCCCTACATAAAAATGTTCTATAGGATTTCTATAGAATAAATAAGTGTTTTCGTTATTTTGGGATATTATATTATCCCAAACAAAAATTATAACCAAAAATAAATGTATTGCAACGAATGTCAGACAGGTCACATTGGAGACTGTATGTGATACATAAACTGTAAATAGTTTTTCATGTCTATCGAACAACCTTCCGCATCACGTATTTGGGAAATGACAGCAATTGATGGGAGCATTTTATCGGGTATCTCTCAGACGAGCTATATCCGCTAACTGACCACAAAACCCAGTTATGACTGAGGTATGACGTACATTCATTGTCAGCGGAGTCAGCTCAAAATCAATGTATGTCAGATCTGACACATACTCGATGAAATATAGAAACTTATACGTATCTTGTCGTTTATTGGAGTTGTGTCTTTGGTCTAGTACATTGATAGGTCCTTGTACATTGAAAGAAAGAAATATATGTATGTCAGGTCTGACAGATACCCGATGAATTGTAGAAACATATCATATGTATCTTGTCGTTTCTTGGAGTTTTGACTTTGGTCTAGTATATTGATGGATTCCGGTCTATTTAAAGAAATAAAAACTAAACTTCCGAAGCTATAGACGAGATATACTCCGCATGACTGACCACTGTCGTAGTAGGCTTACACTGGTTCTAGTAAGATAATACATTCATAACCCTACGGAATTCTGTTTTTACTATTGTGTTAATTTACACACCGCTTGGTCATAAACCAGTACAATCTTGTGCAGTGATTTTCGGAAATGACAGTAAAGTATGCGGTGGTCATCGTGCAAATTACAATCGTATAAACACACCGGGGGCCGGTTGCTCGAAAGGCTATTAAATTTAATCCTCTATTAGATGACGTCACGCCATGTTGAAAGTCTACCTCTAACCCGGTGTTAGCAAATTAATCTGGTGTTAACGGCTAATCGTCTTTTGAACGACTGGTCCCGGGACTATATTACATGTATGATGTCATACAAATACATGTCAATGCAATTTTTTAAAAAACTTTACTAACACCTTTATTTTATCTTAAATCAAACACATTTTTTTTTAACACATTTTTTAGCAGCTGGATTTTCCCGTAAAGTTCTGTGACTAAGAATACAGATCCTCCATGTTATTTCATTAGAAGAATTGCAGTCTATGTTGAAAAGCTAGATGATACGGTTATGCACATGACGTTATGGCTAAAGGACTTCTTTATGGCCAAGTTTGGGTGGAAAACTGCCGTAACGCGACGGTAGCTCAAACGAAGAGATCTGTTCTCCGGCCGTGATGTTACTTCACCCCTTGAGCGGAAGTACTAGAGTCCAGTCTGGCTTTCAAAAGACAGGAAACTTAGTTGTCATTGGTTACTAGCTATTAACATTAGAACATTAACATTCAGTTTGTTTTCTGGAATTAAAATTTATTATATTAACAACAACACAGGGCAGTGACATTTTAATCACGGAAAACTATTTAAAAACTGATCAACTTGTTTTTTCTGAACTGGAATCGGTTCAAACTAAGAAAGTGTTATCCCAAAATAAAAGTGTTATCCCAAAATAACGAAAATACAACTTATCAACCTGTCCTATGTTAAGAAGTTTGAGAGTCAGCGATTAGTAGCTATTAACATTATAGTTCTATTCCACGATTTTGTGTCCCGGAATTCAAATTTGTTATGTAAACAACACAGGGCAGGAACATTTGAACAACGAGGAAATGCAAGAAAGATAAAAAGAAAACAAAAAAAAACAACAACAACAGAACTAAACAAATGAAAGTGCTCTTAGTCTTAACTGGGCTAGTAGTAACACTCGGTGTGATATTTAATCAAATGTTCCTGTGAGTGAACCAAACCATCCGAATAATTGGTATACGGGGACGAAGGCCAATTTGGAAACTGTCCAAAACTATACCATCACTGCCAGGAACTATGAAGGCAATACCCCGACACCCACTGTATCCTTCTACGTAAAATGAGCATGTCGTAAAAAAATATTAGAAAGAGATCAAATACGATAGCTTAACCCATACATACTTGTATTAACATAGATACATCTGACACTGTAATCTATATGTGTAGAGATATGTCTTCGGATAATGATATGTCTTATGATACCAAAGTGTCCGCGTTTTACAGCTGAACGAATATTCAAACGTTCAGAAACAACAATTGAAAGTAAACTAGCCGGAAGACTGGACACTATCATACCTGTTCAGAGGGTGTCCATATCTATTGATACAGTTTACTAATCCGTGCATTGCATTATATAGTTAGCTCTCTATAAATTCACTTTTGACACTTTTATATGTTACGTTGCACATAAAAATAATCCAGTGTAAAGAGGAATTAACAATGGTCTGTCACGTCGCTTGATTCTTTAGTGAGGTGCCGATGGGGTGATTTATGACAAAGGTTGATCTCCAAGTAGGGAATTCCATCCTGATCAATGCAGAATGGATCCTTTGGGTCAACTCTAAGCCACAGTTTGTCCCCCCCTAATCGGATATTATTGCCTCGGTTAATCGGTACAGAGCACAATATCACGTCAAGGTGCTGAAGCAAATGATGAGTTGTCCGGGCTACGCCATTTAGTGGGACAGGGAATCCAATAAGCCGCTTGAACAACATTTATTTTAACCCGTGCAACGTTAGCCCAAAGCTCAATACCACTGTTCATAGATTCGCCCAGTCGACCTTAGGTCACACGGAGTGATTCCGACAATTGCAGCCCAGTGACTTTTGCGCGATTTTCTCTCGGTTTTCCAAATCTTTAAGTAAGACAAAGCAAAACATGGGTAATCTTTCTACATATAAGTGATATATAGGCTTATACCCAGTCGGTATGAGCATCACCGCGCCTCAGCTCAGATGACAATAGTGTTATCTTCTGCGCTTAAGCAAAACAGATTAATTGGCTACTATAAGTTTTAGCATCGATGTGTCTCGAGGCGATATCTGGTTTTCCCCAACTGTGGCCGTGTTATTGCTTTATTACATAGTAGGCTATGTATGCTTGTTTAATGTATATCGCGATGATTTTTGCTACAAGGATAGAATTGAGTGTCTGGAGGACCTGATAGGGGAGGTACAGTGTAATAAGTGAGTTCAGTCGATTACATCTAATACTGTGCGACTCGAGAGGGTTACAATTGTTATCCATCACTTTCCATCTCACATATCCCCATACAACAAAAAATATGGCGATGCACTAAACCAATTAAGCCAATACAAGCAGAGATTTTTCAACGCTGTCCATGTTCCAAATCACGCCATTGATTTACTGTTAACCGGATGAATTTCGGTGGTTGAAGAATTAATAGAATGTCCTAACTTGAATGGAACCCATAAACCGGAAGTTATAAATCACCAAAAAATCGAGACCTCATAATTCACCAGACTGTCTTTAATCCCACCAAGGATGACAGGTTTATATTCGTAGAATTTTATTAATTGTTAATTAGCTACGCATACATAGTTATACAGCTATGCATTTTTAGTTGCTTGCCGATCTGCTAGGTATGCAGCGGTATATGCAATCATTGGTAACCAATCAAATCGATTGATTGGTCTGTATCTCCTCACCAGATGTTATTTGCCTGATACTTCACAGTCTGTACCAGGGCTGGAACTTGCAATGTGAAAACATGGGATCTACTTAATGCCTGCAGAGGTTCGAGATTCATCAGACATTTCTTGCTTCCACAAGAATGTTAAGTTTATATTCGTAGAAGTTTATTACTTGTTAATTAATAAGCTAAGAGTACATTAAAAAATAATATATACTTATTGTAGATAAAGAAAATGTCGCTTGGCTCCACTGGGATTTGAACTTGGGCCCGGCGCTCAAGGCGCTTTAAACAAACAAATCCATCGGGAGAGATGGGGGCATTAAACGAATTTCAGATTTCCTTGGTCCCAATTTCTGACCATGTAAGATATAGATTTCTACAGCATTTTGAAGTGCCACAAAAAATTGTAGCTTATGAACAAAGCACAAAAGTATCGTTTTTTACGAGCTGCGATTGGATCCGCGCCAGTCTGTATTTACAGATTTTTTTTTATCAAATAATTTGCTTTACAGAATCCTGTTTTGTATATTTAGATGTCACAATAGCAAAAATAAGCGAATAAATGTCGTAAGTATTTAAGTCACCAGTCTTGAAAAGCTTTTTCGCAACAAAACTCTTTCTTATTTTTTATCGAAATTTTTTCTTTTATTTTGACAGATTTCTGATGTGGCGGCAAATGATTTCCACGGTGTTGAACGCCCTTCAATCAATCCGACGCGCATGTGCACTTTCACATAGGTATGAACTCGTAGTTCTAATTTCTGTCAAACATGTAACCGTCCAAATCCAGGCGGCATGTGTATCACTTCTGGACCCTCAACTTAATACAAGTTGACGTTGTTGTGAAGGCGAAATGAACCCTTATTGACAGATACACATTCATTTTATGTGGTTCTTGTAACCAACAAAAAATATCCCTTTAGGGGTTATGATGGGATAAATTCCGCTCACAAATCTTTGTATTGCGAAAACTGAAGTATGACAATTCCATATAACATGTTGATCTAACTTAAAGCGATGCTCCTGGTTGCAATAAATATATCCCTTGAAAGTTTATCATTAAACATACTTAAAGACACAAAAAAATCCCATACTTAAATATGATATCGACCTGTCCTTTCTTCATCTTATAAAATCAACTGAGTGTTACACGTATATACCTATCTAAGACCACTGCATGGTAGCTGACATTTTGGGCGTGACCAACCCTATTCATGACGTCACGTGACTTATATCCTTGTATGTTACAGGTAAATAACGTGTGTGAACTGTCAAAAGTAAACCTTACTATAAACAGTCGACTAAAGGTCTAAAGGCCCTATAGTGTGACAAGAAATCTATTTCATTGGTCAATATTTGTGGAGCTCTTCTGTTTAGTGATTAAAGTAGCAAGGCCTGGCCGCGTGGATGAATTTGACTGTAGTTTAAGCAATATCCAATGTTTGAGATCCAATTGTGAAATGAATATAGCTCGACTAGAAAATTAGAGAGCATAATTCAACACAAGAAATGATGCCCGTTTTACTTACATGTATATGCATTTTATTGCAGAGAGGAGCATCGCTTTAAGACTCTCATAAACCCTTTGATGACAATTTCACCATTCTGGGTTTGCAAATAGCTATATTCAGAAAGCTATAGGTACAACCGAATGTTTATCGGAATCTTTGCTACAACCTATTCAAAGGACGGACAGTTAATCCCATTCTCATAGACTGCGTGTCTGTCGAAGTCAGACATAGCGTGTCGTGTCTCCAAAAGACTATCTATCAAAGTCTGCCAGCTCAGGCTGTCTATATGATGAATTATTAAGGCCAGAGTCATTTTAGACCTGTAAGCTTTTAGTGCGTCAGTTTGACAGAGATAGATACACGTTTGGATGTAGGACAGCGAGGCCTATCTCATCATTTTATATGGAACTCACATGTCGAATACAAGAGTAGCAATCTCGGTCTAAGAAGTGATAGATTTCTCACGAATTTCCTTGTCATTGCAAGAATACTATACGATTTATAGTTAAGCAACAGTTCGTCTATCTACACTCTAAGCAATATTGGTTCTTCAGAAAAGAGGATGGTTCTATATGGAACCATTACGACAAAAACGCTTCTTTGAGATAAGAAGAAAGGGAAAAATACCTGGAACAGTTGCTGTCAGGGTTCCATACAAAACCATTATGGGTTCCACCAGAGTCATGACTGAAGAACCTTAAAGGGTTCTATTAGAGCCATAAGACTATTTCTAAGAGTGTAGGGCGGGAATAGGGTGGGTTGAGCAAACGGCTCGGTTGCGTCGAGTAGACTTTTACGTTTTTGCTGTTGTTATATTGTTTACAACAAGACTCTGGGATGGGCAATAATTGTCGCATAATCAATGCTAACTGATTCCAAATATAACAGAAATAAATTTAAGCATAGGAGCGATTTAATCCGAATGAAGTTGGTGGCAGATAAACAACAAGAACAATCGTTAAGAAGTCCCACCCAATCACTCACTCAATTCAATATTTCTTCTTCTTTCAGTTATAAAAAAGTAGTCCCTTAACACTAACACCGCTTATTCCCCACAGCGTTATTCTCAACTCAGACGACCAATCAATTTCTAATAATCACTGCAGGAAAGAGAAAAAAATTTGACTCTATTTGAGAGTGGAGACACTGTACATGAAAATCTTCAGTTTGTTGTACACACGACAAATTTCTATTTCATGGTGTTATCTTGTCTTGCCCATAGATTATTATAATACTTAAATTAAAGAGGCGGCTCAAAAGCAATTGTCACTCAAATCAACATAAAAGTCCATATTAGTCTTGAAAGAGACAATACCTAAAAAAAATAACTACTAAAACAATCCGCCGTATGAACTTGGATAACATCTTGTTCGTGTATGAATGTTGCATTTGAATAACAAAACACTCAAACATATATTTAGACAGAATACAAATTTTCAAAAAATTTTGCATCAGACAAAACTTTGTTGTTAATAACTTAAAGAGCAGATTTTTTTAATATTTAAAGCTTGTAACAACCGACTGTTGGCGTGAATCGACCATATGGACCTTTTAACATGATGAACAGTTATGCAGATTGCGTGTCAAATCTACTGGGCAGTGTGTATGTCGTGTCTCACAGAAGACGATTCATCAAACTGTGCCAGCTCTGTGGTTGTCGATATGATGAATAAATAATACTAGATTCCTTCCAGACGGATTGGCTTTTAGTTTGTCAGCTGGACACAGACGGATGCAATTAAGGTACGACAAAGGACAGATGTATCATCAGAGTAATAAATGTGATTGTAAGTAGTCAGAAGCCCTTACTTGCCAACGCTATCAACGCTTAATTGATTGATGACGTTGGGACTTTAAAACGCCAAACTTGAGAAATTGGTAAATTAAGACTAGGCAATATTGTGAAACAGAAAATATCGATTCATATGTTTTACTTATACTTGACGGAAATTATTCGAATTCAAAGAAGACTCGTACACACTCACTCAAATACAATGCGGTATTTTTATTTGGTAGGGGTGGTCGGGAAAGGGGTATATTTGTCTTTTTCTTTAAACTGGCGGAATGGGAAGTGGACGGGGGGATCTCAAATTAACCTATACTCCAAGAGGCAAGAGGTGGAATTTTCGAAAACGTATGAATTGTATTTTTTTTAAATAAATTATGTGTGTAATTCATGTATTCTATCTGGGATGAGTATGTCTACATATACTCATCCCAGATTATATATATGGAAATATATATGTCTTTGGGCGATTGTATAACTATAAAAGTGGGATGTATAAAGTAATAGTTCCAATCTTAATGTTGGATTGATTTTCCATCTAATTTCCCGTTATGAGTTTTGTCCTGATATTGAAATTGACCGTTATAACATGGTATACGGATTTGGTTGTGTTATAAGCAAGCTGTATAGTCCCCGACGAAAGACTCCACTGACACACATAATCTAATATTGTTTGTTATTTTTAGAGTTCCTGCTAAGAAGGTTTAAAATTAAATTACAATATTAACATCAGAGCCACTGACGAAAGTAATATGCTATCCACCTGACAGGTATAACTTGCAAATGTTAGCCTGAAGCTGTTATGGTAGTTTTTAAAGGTTTCAGTCTGTCCCAATATTGCTTGATCCTAACAATGGATAAGTGATACAAGCTGCTGTAAGAGGCCAATAGCAAGACATCGGGAAGTATGTGGGATGATGTGTCTTAAATCATCCAAGAAAAGTCTGTCAGCATAAATTTGATATTTAATTATAGCAGTTTTTTTCAAACTGATTTTAACTCGAAATCTATACCGCCCTTTTCATAAGACAAACTTATCACTACACACATTCAAAATTAAGGCTCCCATTGAATGGAACAAATTGTCCATAAACCTGAAAACCAAAAATTCCTTTTCTCTTTTTAAATCTCTTACCAAAGATTACCTTATCAGAAGTACAGGT
>JAQQZZ010032353.1:0-10694 GCA_030265115.1 Mopalia vespertina | reverse complement strand
TAGATGTGAATTCGTATCCAATAAACTATACAGTATATAGAGATACGAGGTATAGGCTTATGCAAACTACAGAAATAAGACCTGCCTTAGAATACTAAATAACGTTGCATGCGCGTGACCTAATTACCGCGGAAGACATTTTAATCGAGTGGGGTACTTCTGATAAATTATTGATTTTGGCATGACAATGGATGTCAAGAGGTCTTTTTATGGGTCGGTCTAACCTGTAAGTGTCTAAGGAAGAAAACAAGATGGTTTATGACAGGGTAAGGTCATGCAATTATGTATTTGAAGATAAAGTTCCGAACGATGGCATCGTTAGGCTATTTCTGGTGATTAGGAAGCTTCATGTAGCATAGCTAAACCAAGGGGTGTGAATCGAGATTAATCAAAATTTTGATTAATCATGACAGCTCTTATGTTTTATAATTAATTATGAATGTTGATGATGTTTTTTTTATGAATTGTTTTTGTTGCAAATCCAGATAATCATGAGTTTGAGAGAGATAAGTGAGAATACAAAAATGGGACGTGAGAATGCCCTTCTAGGAAATTACGACACCTCGTTAGTGTATTATCAGGGCGTCATACAACAAATACAGAAACTAATGCTCTCCATTAAGGACCAAACACGAAAAAAGAAATGGCAACAGGTAAGAACTTAATTATTTCTTGTATTTGTTTGATAAGTTGGTGGTTGCCCTGGTGCTCTTGAAGCCAAGTAGCAGCAAGACCCAGATTAGTCCAGTGTTGATTCTTTACTTTTGCATATAGTGATTGTCCTCGGGTGTGATTTCCTTCACCGACTGGACTCACTGCCATATTGCTGAAAAACATTAAACCCCACTATAAGAAAAAAAATGATTTGATTATGGCATGTGGTTCAGTGGTTAGCATGTTGGCCTACTGATTCTACTTCAATGTACTGCTCACATTTTTTGGTCGTTCTGCTGACGACTGAGGTATATAGGTGAGTCATAATATGACAATTGCCAAAGCCACATCCACATATGACTCATATGTGGATGTGGCTCCGGCAATTGCATGGGTGGTTTTTACAAAGCTTACTCTAGGTTTTCCACTGTATTTATTTCAAGTAAGGCACATTGTGAAGTGGACAAGCTGTTGTCTTATATGTGGACTCTATCAACAAACAAACAATATTTGTTTTATGTTTTGAATTGATTTTGGCTGGCAGTTGCGGAGAGCTTTCTGATGGCCCTAGTAGTCGGGTACCCAACGAACTAAGGGACATTCACAAAGCTCAGTTGGTTTGGTACAATAACCTCATATTGAGATCTGTGCTTGTGCCAATGATGTTGATGGTGGTTTCTTTCACCAGTTGGACAGAATGGAATATTCATAGCTAAGGGTAAAATCCCAAATTTATCCAGCAAACATATTTTCTTTTGGAGAACTAAATTCAACTATTGTATGTTAGAGTAAAATCCCAATTTATCGAACGTCATCTCACTTAGGGTAGCTGAAGAGTAGCAATGCTTAGTAATTACAATGCACTGGAAGAAGATTAATTTTCCAACAGTATGAAAACACTTCGTATCTTTGTTGTGCTAGTGTCAATTATTGTTGGGAAACACAGACGTCATACAAATGAAATACCCTTAAGCATGGCGTAAAACACCAATCAATTAACATAATTTCTTAAGGAGAACTAAATTCAACTAGTATAGTATGTGTTGTATCTTGTTATTTTACCTTATAAATAATCTAATATAGACAAATAAAACCAGCTACATGTACTAGTTATTTACTGAACGCAGTTGTTGAGATAGACCGTGACATTCTGTTTTTCAGGTCCGACAAGAAATAGTTTCTGAGATGGAGCATGTGAAGGATATTACTCGTATTTTGTCAAGTTTCAAGTCTGAAAACAACCGAGCTTATGGCCGAGGTGGGGAGAATGGTGGTGACATGTGGTCACATGATGATTACTGCCGCCATGAGGAACCCACAAGGGACCCTGATGTTTGGCCACCACCCACACCAGTTGAATATAGGTAACCAGAAGATTTGCATGTCTTTTTAACTGGTGTACAAGTTCATCTGTATACCTGTTAAGGTTCTGACAGCTTTACTTTTAGCCAATATGCATGGTTTAGTGGTTAACATGTCTGCTGACTAATCCTATTTCAATGTACCATTCATAGGTTCGAGTCCATCTGTTGACCATGAGGTAGATGAATGAGTCACACAGTGTGGCTCCAGCAACTGCAGGGGTGGTTTTACAAGATTTATTCCCAGTTTCCAACTGTATTTAAACAAGAAACAGTGTGAAATGGACAATCTGTTGTCATACAAGAGAAATACTCTTAGTACGATGTTAAACCCCAATCAAAAGAACAAACAAACCTAACCTTTTATCTAAGATCATGTGAAAGAGCTGGCTGTTATTTGACTACATCTTGTTTAAGATGTGTATCATTTTTGGCTCAGTACCTCTTTTAACATATCTAGTATATTTTGTAGGACTTCAATTCGTGTTATATGTAGCGATGAAGCGATTTGGTAAATGCAACTGCAGCTTCATAATGTATCCAATTTAGTTACCATTCACATTTTACAGCTGCAGTTATCTTTCTATACTTGTAGACCTTCCCCACCAATCCGAGGTGGTGTTAGAGCGGCTCCTCGTAAGGCAGAGCCCCGGGCAGGTCGTGCTGGTGGGGGGCGAGCAGCAGCCAATGACCGGAAAGGACCTTCATATGGCAATGCTGATAGACGACCAGCAGACAGGGGCAAGGAGAACAAACAAGAAAGACCAGTGAGAGGCAAAGATAAAGACAAAAAAGTTTGTTCTAAGTATTATACTTCCTAGAAATTAAGAATGAAATTTTCAAATTCGAGAGGCCAGCGGCTGTGGCTTAGTGGTAGCATGTGTGCTTACTAATCCCACTCCAATTTACCGTTCACATTATCGAGTCCGTCCATCGATCATCAGGTGTATGAGTGAGTCACACGATGTGACTCCGGCAATCATAGGGGTAGTTTTTACGCGGCTTTCCACGGTAATAAGGCAAGGAACAGTGTGAAGTGTACAATTTGTTGTCCTGTAAGTGAAATACCCTTGAGTTCGAGGTTAAACCCCAATCAAACAAACTACTTTAAGATGACTGTACATACAAAACTGTTGTATTACTGAGATTCTAGCGTCATGTTTTAGAAAAAATGGCATTAAAAAGAAGCAATACAAATGTGTTAATTGTTCACATATCAAAATTGATACATGTGTATGTTCTACAGCTTTGTTAAGGGTTTTTTTTTTTTCACAGAACTCAGAGGATGATGATAAAGAGAAAAAGTTTGACCCCAGTGGTTATGATAAAGATTTGGTGGAAAACTTGGAGAGAGATATTGTACAGAAAAACCCTGATGTTCACTGGTATGTATGGAATTCAGTTGCAAGCCAAAGAGAGACAAACAATTTATTTGATTTCTATGAAAATCTATTAATTTAAAACAATACTGTTAAAAGAAGGAAAGCCCCACTGGTAATAAACAAAGACAAGACAGGACAATCACAGTACAAAATACAACCACATCACAAACAGATCTGCTTAATGTTGCCCCTTAGCTCTGAGAGCACCATGGCAACAGGAAGTTCCCTCCCAAACCTAAGCCCTTTTGTTTGGATGGAGCTTTCTGTTGGCCTGGTGGTCTTTGGTCTGAGATGTCTGCATTGCATGTCGTGGGAGTCTTATCTTTGTTATTCACCCATATGGCTGGCACGCTGTCGTTATTCATATCGTATCAGACATTTAATAATCAAAGTACAAATAAACTGATGTTGTGATTTGAACTGCTTCATTTGTGCAAGTATTCTTTTGATATAACATTAACATCATTTTGGTGCAAAATACAATTTTATTATGTTTAGATAGGGTATGTGAAGCAAGTTTTGGGTAGGATATTTCACATGTTGTAGACATGAATATATATAATAATAAATAATATTTTTATAAATCATGTAATTATAATGTTCTTTTCTCTCACAGCATTTATCTAAAAACAAATTTTCCTTCATAAATCAATTGCTCTCAGTTTCCACAAAGTATTTAAGCAAGGAACACTATGAAATGGACAATCTGTTTTTATATAAGTGAAATACCCTTGAGTACAATGTTAAACCCCAATAAAACAAACAAACAATCTTGATAAACCAACCCATAGGCTAACGACCAGTATGTTCCAAGTATCAACTTACTGTCTTCATTAAGCATAAGAGGATCATTAAGTTTCTAACTCAACAAATATTTCACATTGATTTATGGTTGAGTTAGTGGGGCTATTTATTGTTGGAGTAAAACACCATCATACAAGTGATAATGACTTGAAGCATGACAACATACAAACATGAATCGATCTCAATAAATTATAATCTTATTTAAATTTGGTAAATTTTGTATGGTAATTATTGTTAATTTGTACATGGTTTGTTTCAAGGGATGACATTGCTGACCTGACAGAAGCCAAAAAGTTATTAGAAGAGGCTGTTGTATTACCCATGATGTTACCAGAATTCTTTCAAGGTATTCGACGACCATGGAAGGTAAGAACATATGCCATATTTGTTTTTTATTTGTTATTTATTGGGTTTTATATTATACTTTGTTGAGGACACACTAATAGGGGAGCATGAAACCCGAGCTAGTCAGAACTAAATTCAACACTTCAATTCTTAAATGTTGAGGTTTTATTCATGTCAGGCTTTCCATTGAATGTATGTTGTTGATTTGAACTTTTTATACAATAGAATGTTAGATGTTTTGTATTGTATTGTCTATGCCCAGCAAAAAGCAAGAAGGCTAAATAAAATCTGAATCAAACATTATGAGGTGATGGTATGAATCATTCTCTGTCAGTCCTCGAAAGAGCAGCTACTTTACCAGCTGTTTGACTATTCTCATGTTTGTAGGGCGTCCTTATGGTGGGGCCACCGGGTACCGGAAAGACGATGTTAGCAAAAGCTGTTGCCACTGAATGTCACACAACCTTCTTTAATGTTTCATCATCCTCTCTCACGTCAAAATACCGAGGCGAATCTGAAAAACTTGTCCGGCTCCTCTTTGAAATGGTGAGAATTGGTGAATGTTTTGCGAGTGATATGTTTCTGCTTGTTTTTTGCATGTAACGCCCATCAGGGTGTGATGATGGTGGGACCGCCTGGTACAGGAAAGACTATGTTAGCTAAGGCAGTGGCCACTGAATGTAACACAACCTTCTTTAATGTGTCATCCTCCACTCTGACCTCCAAGTATCACGGAGAGTCTGAGAAATTAGTCCGCATCCTCTTCGAGATGGTAGGAGACTGTGTGCTGTGTAGTGCTGTACTCACAACCCCTTTCCTTGTACCCACCTCTGGCTTTAGTGCATGTCTGAATAAACCCAAACCATATACTTGATAACGATTGCGTGTTAGAATTGAAATGTCATGTTGTAAACTAGTCTTACTAAATAACTCACTTTATAAAACCCACTGAAGTACCCCAATCAAACAAAATGTTAATGATGCCGAAACCTAGATTTTAGATAAATATGTTTTGATTTTAATGTAGACACAGTAATAATGCTATCTTAAAGGCAATAGTATTCAATAAAATCATACTGATCATTGATATTGATAAAACTTTAGAAACTTACGTAACCAAACTGAAATCAATAAATAATTTTTCCTTGATAAGACCTAGCACTGTCTACAACAATACTTTATAGTTGATTTTGATTGAATACTAACAACAAAGATAGAGGTTTGCCTGCTACTAGAAACACAACCACTATTAATGACATGTTGTTAATTATCAATTAGATCTGTAAACCAAGTCATATCCACAAAGTGTTCTCTTATAAAACCGAAGCCCTTTGTCAGTGTTTAGTGGCCAGCGTGTCCGACAACTGTGATAGTCCTCTTGTCGACCTCAGGTAAAAGGGAGTCACATGATGTCTCTGCCTCTCAGGACATCACAGGGTTGGTTTTTGACAAGGTTTTGTTTTTTGTGGACGGTTGGGGGAAACTTTATGTTGCCCTGGTGCTCTGTGACCTACATGTAAAAGGCACAACACGAAGCCGATCTGTTTCGTGACGTCTATATATTGCATCCTATGATTGGCCTGTCCTGTTTCTTGCCAGTGCTGCTTAGTATGAGGTTAAAATCCAGTCAACCAACCAAACAAACATAAATGGGAAAATAATATTGTTCTCATATAGGCTGAGTGGGTGGTTGGAGGGAGCTTCATGTTGCCCTGGTGCTCTCAGAGCTATAAAAGGGGAACAGGAAGCCAATTTGTTTATGGTGTCTGTATTACGTCCTGTATTTGTCCCGTCTTGTCTTTGTTTGTTGCCAGTGTATCGAGGGTGGTTTCCTTCATCCATTGGGCTGGCACATCGTCATATGAGTGAAATACCCTTGAGTACGACGTAAAACCCCAATCAAACAAACAAACAAATCCTTTTGCCAAGTTGCTCTTGTTGCTAAGGGCAACATGAAGCTGAACTGTTGTGGCGTCTCTGTTTTACGTCTAATGATTAGCCTTTCTCTTTGTTTATAGTTGTCCATGGTGACAAAATCGTTGCAGGATGGCTTCCTTCAATCATTGAACTGCTAGTGATGTTCAGGGTGGTTTAATTTACCCATTGAGCCGTCAAAAAGTGTATGAATGAAATAACCTGAAGAACGGCGTAAAACCAATCCAACAAACACAACTCCAAATCAAATTCGCATGCATAATTAAAACTTCTTTTTTTTGTGTGTGTATTCTGGTGAAGAAAATGTATTTCAAAATTACATGATATTAGGGATGAGTGAAAATGTTTCTTTGTTCTCTAATCTGTAGAATGAATTTCACCAGGTTTGCTTTGCCCTCTAATGAGACTGGATGGCTACAAACCTGGTGGCTAGTCAACCTAATATAAGATTCGCTGGCAGAAAGAAGTTTGCCTGAAGCCCTTAAATTCTGGCGAACCTAAATCTCCTCTCCAGAGCTGGAATTAGATCTGAAGTCACTTGACAAAGAGGCTGTGTTATTATTGACTGCTGGCTAATGGCTTCTCTTGCGGGGATTCCCTCCACTCCACTCTCAGTTTTCCCTCTGTTCCCTCAAAGTCTGGTTTTACTTCATGAACACTCAATCTTGAATTCGTCCCTATTTTCCCCATGTACATGTATCTGAGCTGAAGCACAGTTAAAGTCATCGTTCATTCTAATAGTAAAGGTGATTCTCTGATAATTTTTGTCTTTTCTGTCCTACAATTTAACCAAAATTGCAACTTTTTTGCCTGTCTTGTTTTCAAGAAAATGTGCCTTCTGCAGAAAGATCCCCCTATTAAAAGAGTTGCTGCTAATATGCACTTGTGAAACAGATCTCGGATTCTGCACAGTTACATGTACATGACCTAAAGCAGAACAGGCCAATCCTGTATGAAAAATATATACATGACTGCAGACTCTTTCAACACTAAACAGGCAAACTTCTTTCATAAAAAAGAAAACCTCTAACTTTTCAAAATGTACCACATTCAGTTGTCTTATTTAGATGCATGAACCTGTGTGTATGTTTCCCTGTGTTGCTGTTAGAGATAACATGTACCCTCGTTTGAGTACGGGACTTTAATTCTGTTTGCCAATGCAGTTTTCCTAACTTCAAAAGGTTGCCTCACAAGCACATGTAAGGTTCTACATGTAGTTTCGAGTCTTCAAATAAACTTACTGTTGTTAGAGAGTCAATATGTTCATTCAACTCAAGCAGCTACATGTACAGTAAGCACAGCAAAGGACAAACCATAAAAAAAACATGCCTGTGGTATTATCATATTCTACAATTATATTTTTAACGTTAGATTCTGTAATTAGTCATTCAGTTTGTCTCTAAACCCTCCATCCCAGTAAACAGCTATTAGTGTTTTGGAGGAGTGGTTAGCAGGAGGTTCCTGTTCAGACAGCATCTCGTTATGTAATTGCACTGCTAACTCTGTTTTTCTGGTGATTCTGTTGTCTGCTGGATCCATAATGTTTATAGTTTGCTACACCCACTGCAGGCCTGTGCTGTTGGGGAGAATGATCAGAATGGGGTTTCCCCATGGTTATGCCAACCTAATTTAGGAGGACCTATTTATAGGTTTCCCAAATTGTTTGCAGTCTTCGTCTTAATTTGCATTATGCTACTGATTTTGACAAATTTTGTCATCCAATGAATGAAGTTTGTGTTTTAAAGCAATTTTGCTATATTTTTCACCAAGGCACATACATGTAGTTAAAAAATCAGCAAACCAGGGGAAAATGCAAATGTTAGGTTACCTGACAAAATTTTAGAGGACCGATTTTTAGGTTATGCTGCAAAAGATTACAGCACAGGCCTGCACTAAGGGTTTGATAGAAGATGTTTTCTGGGGTGGAATGTAGGCCCCGTCCCACACATTTAATAAAACCTCAATTTTAGCTGAAAAAATGTTCAACATTTCCTTTTTCAAATATGAATATTCACTATTTAAAACAGTTAAATCAGAGTTTGTATGTGTACATGTAGTTAAAGTACATACATGTAGTTTTTTCATACTGTCTACAGGCTGTCCTATCATAATCTTATTTAATTTTGGTCACCCAAATTCTTTTGGTCATAATAGGTACTCAAGGAAATGATTTTTGATCAATCCTTGCCCCCATGGCCCTTCCGACTTCCACACTTTGATGTGAATTACATAATTTTATAAACATAACTAAGCATGGTGTTTCTAATGCTTTTTCATAAATGATTTTACTCTTAACATTTGTATTACAAAAGATGTTGAAAGACCTCTGTCTAGGCGCAGTTTAACTTGTATAAGTTAGACTTACATGTAAATACCCTGGGTTAAAAACCAATCTGTATGACAAGATTATGTTTGATTCTGACTATAAACTAGGATCATTATGTAAACTAGGCACATTTGTATGCATATTGCAGTTCCTATATCCATGCAGTTTTATGCCTTTCATAAACATGTATGCAAAACGCACTGTCTGTATAAATGCATGTGTATAAATTCTCTCGTCGTAATTAATTTACTGTAAATCACCTCCAATTTCGTCCATTATATGACTACTTTAAAAGTTATTTTAAGGACTTAGATATGGTTCCTGGGAAACAAATTTATGTTTTCTGAGAAATCCTGATGCTTTCTAACTGAAAAATGTTTAATCTGTCTTCCAGGAACCATTTTTCAGTCCTTGAACTAACTTTTAAAGTAACCATATTATGGACGAAATTGGAGGTGATTTAGGGTAATATAAAGACCTAGTGTGTTGTTGTCCATTGCCTCGGAGAGAATGAGGAAACAGAAGCTCTCTCAAACCGCCAGTTGTTCAGTTTCATTGTAAGAGGTGAGAAGAAATTTAGATATACATAACACACAGCTCTGCCTACTCAGTAAAGCTATCTTTCAATTCCAATGAACTGTCCATAAGAAATGACACACCAAGTTGAATTTTTCTAAATAAAGATGACCTGCGTAGAACTTACTTTGTTGGCAGGCTAAGGTTATTATCCTGATCAGCCTTTCCACCAATATCACATTATAATGTTCCTTAGACTGAAAACAAACATACTATAGATTAGTTGATATATATATTTTTATAAAAGTGACTGAAAAACACACAGCCCTCGATTTAGACCAAATAGTTGTACTACTTTTTGTCAACCAATTGATGGTGTGCCACCTCATTTGTCTGCATGGAGTAAGGCAAGCAGTAACCATTCCGACGAGACACTTTCTGCAAGAAGCAGATAGGCAAGCAAAAAGGCCTCGAGGAGCAACAGACCAACAGGAACCTTGCCTGTCTGCCTCCTGTTATGACAGGAGCCCAGTCAGGCTGATGGCTCTTCGTCCCAAAATGAACACAAGCTTATTCTCGAATTATTAACGGCAGCAGTAAGTAGCTTCTTTAAGTGGCACTTAGAAGTTGGAAATATCATACGGCAAAGACAGACTTAGTATGGATACCAACTTCTGTTGTGTGAAATAAATCAAGACGTTATCCAGACTAAGTAGGTCTTTTGTCGTATAACAGTAAATACGTAAAATTGATGAGGTGCTCTGGATTGACCACATAAAATGGCTTCATGTATGTAGAACTTCTTAGACTAGATTTCAGAGTAGGTGTACTCACCTCAGACCTATCAGTAGGCATAAGCACTGTGTCCAGTAATCCCTGATGTATACCTGGGTTTAACAAAATATGACAGGGATGCTTTAAAAAGTCATAGCTAAATAACAGTTTATCAAACTTCTTTTTATAAAGGGCTTTTTGCTTGACTGAATGAAATGGCAATTTAAACACTCTGAAATTTTTTAAATAAATTGAATATTTAACGCCCACATATTTTTGGTATTGTGGTTAAAGAACAGGTTTAGGAGGTGGAAAAAAGGGAATAGCAACACCTCCTACTCCACATTGCTCCTTACAATTGCAAAGTATTAATTAATTCTAAAGAGATAAAAATTACTGTGCGGAAAAACAAAACTATCCACTGTGAAAGCAATAACTTTAGGCTAACAAAAACAAGTTTATAATGTTCAAAATATCAGCCCAATGGGTGAAGGAAACCATCCTCAACAACACTGGCACAAAAAAAAACAAGCTGAGTAGCTAGCAGGTCCACCACTAGAGGCTTTTTTTGAAAAGATATGCTCATAATCCCAGTCA
>JAQQZZ010032342.1:0-10694 GCA_030265115.1 Mopalia vespertina | reverse complement strand
ACCATATATATGTATATATTTTTGGAAAGCTTGAATACTCAGGATTACATATATGTGAATGTGGTGAAAATCCAATTTTAATTTTCAAAATGAGTAAATGTCAACATAAAAAAATAGACTGCATTTTTCATGGTTTATTTCTCGAAGTGCAATAACAATAAGACTCAACCTAGTAGAATAGTCCTTGAACTAGTAAGCGATGCCTCATTTTTTAAAAAAAAATTGATTAAAACGATCCCAGTGGATTTTTTTTGTCTATCCCACCTTGGAAAGTCTTATAAAATGTAAAATACAACTTTCAGAAAAACATTAAAAAAAATCAAGGACAAACTTCTCAAAAATGAGTCACCGTTTACTAGATCGCATGGTGTCTTTACAATGGTACAAATTTGATTTTTTTTTAAATTTTAGGCTCCAATTTAACTGTTTGTAATTAGAATTTCGGATTTATTTTTTTCACCAACATATAATTTGAAATACCTAACTTTTAATCCAAGCAATAAAACAAATTTGGTTCATTTTGAGCCCAAGGGGTCCAGCAAGACCTTAATGTGGCTTAAAACACCAATCAGTCAATCAATCCTTTTAACACAAAATATATGTTAATAAGCTTGATGTTTAAGACAGTTATAACAGGGTTTCTTTACAAGTTTTTTTTTACTCAAACCAGATAACTATTTAATAATATAGACGCAAGAATGAAATTATCAATTTGATAAAATGATAGATAAATGGATGTGAGGTCAAAGTGAAATTTATTAAATTTGTTTTATTAATGCTTGGATTTGTTCTCTATATTAGTATTGCTGTTACCTTTTCTCTCTTCGGCAATATCACATTGAACTTCAAAAGGGATTCACCGATGATGATTGTATGCTGTCTATATGAATATGTCTTCCTTTGTTGTTACAGGATCCATACGCGTTTCACAAACTGGACTTGATTTTCTTCAATGAATTGTTGACACTCTCAGTGGATAGGGTGGAGTGCTTTGGGGCTATTTTCTATTGTAAGTTGTTTCATATTTTAAGTATGACCGTAGTTTACCTACGTTTGGATAATTTATCAATTGCTGGAATACATTAAGTGTTGTCCTCAGCAGAGTAAGAACCTTTTGATAATATTAACGCGAGCTAAAATGACCAAGCAACTCTGATTCGAAAATAAGTTGATCTCGGCTATTTCGGAACAAAGGTGAAAAATTATCGGCGATAGAATATAAACTATAACAGTGTGGCATTTTAAACCTAAAGACAGGATATTGTTACCAGTTTTGACGTGTAGCTGAATTCCTTCCAAATAACGTTGTGAGCCAATCAGTCGTTAATCAGTCGCCGCATGTTGTTGACGATTTAAAGCAAAACATACTTCTATGCTTTATGTTATACGAATTTAACAGATGTGTTAGAACCAGTCAGTATTTCAGAGCGTATGCTTAATTTCAGATGATTTAATGGAAACACAATGTTACATGGTGTTGGGAGGAAGAAATTTTGACGGATATTTCGACGAGGTAATTTCTTCTTGTATTACGTAAATTAGCAAACGTAGTATAATTTGCTAGACTTTTAACACTGGCGGGATAATTAGATTTCTATATATATATATATATATATATATATTGTTATTTATGATTCCTCGTTATCTTTATGATCGACACCATAAGGACAGGTCGTTCAGAGGGAGAATACCCAGCTTAAGAATGTGGTCCGTGTGTTGATGTTTTGTTGAAATTCAAAATGGACTATCCGCTTTTCAGCATTTTGAATTCTCACCATTATTAATATATGTAAAGCACAGTTTAAAACTACATTCGGCAGGCCACACTCTATAGATTGAATCAAACAGCAGGTTAACAAAATATTAAAAGCTTAAACACTTGAGACGATATACTTAAGAAGTTTCCTATGTTGTAGGTTGTGTTTCGAAGAGGATGTTTGGAGCCTTAGGGGATGAATGTATAGTTGTTGACCCACCCAAACACCCAGGAATTTATTCAAGAATAGAAGTTATAATATGTAACGACATTCAGGGTTATTCGAACAGACTGTGATACCAAAGTGACAATGATGCGACAATTCAGGTCGAACCCTGATGATTAGACAATAGAGCGGAAGACAAACGGTTTCCGCTTTATAGATTTTTAGACGATTCAGTCTTTGGCTGAAAGATATGACGATTGGGTGGAAACTTTAAATTATGAAATTTTCTTATAACTTATCTATAAAACTGACATGCTATGTTTGCTTTACATGTATGTACATAATACTTCAATTTAGTTTTGATTAATGTGGTGATTTTTTTTGTGAACGGGGCCGTAGTAGTGTTTGAGGTTGTGATACAAACTCACACAGCAGACATTATTGTAACGCGATACTGTAGGTTGGAGTTTTGTCCAAGATTTACAAAAGGTTCATTTTACCTTAGAAATTGTTTTCGATTAATTTCAAGTTTAAAATTTTAGCATTCTTTTCTTTCTTGAATGAAAAGCATATGACAGATTAACAGTGCAAATTTGCGTTCTGGCAAACATCTGGATATACTTAGGTCCTGACCAGGTGACTATCAACAATTGTCTGTTTAAAGATGATTTCTGAGTGATCTTAAAGGATATATCCAGAGCATATGTTTATTTGGGGGATATTAGACGCCACGTCCCTTTACCAGTGTGATTTAGCGTTGATACTTTTTGTACAGCTTTATCTATAAAAGATTTTACATCTGAGGACTATTTTCAATAAATAAATAATAAATAAATGAATCTGTCTTACTTTATTTAAGTTGATTTCTTATCTAGTTTGTTAAAACATCAGCGCTTATCTAGAGTTATATCCCTTAGATTGTAGAGTCGATGTGTCTGATTGGTCATTTGTTTAGTGTTTGCTGTAGTACTTGGAGTTATTTCTATCATGTTGGGTGACATTTGAGTAGATATGACAAACGAATAATAATCTTGTTGAAACACTTAATTCACATGGCCCAATGTCCCAGCTTCTACATGAAATAGTCGTGTGTCAACAGGATCTGTGGCTCGTACACGGGTGCTAAGCCAAAACATCAAATATACTCATGTCGCTCACACTGTCGTCTCCAAACAAATCAGTTTCGTATGAAGCTCTTTCTGTCGGTTCTTTATCTTGAAAGGAGGGCATTTAAAACTTTCGACCATGTTGAAATTATTAAATGCTCACCCTTCGACCGGTTCATCTCTCGTCGGTTTGAGCCCGTCTGTCAAATCTAGATATACAGCTGAAGCTCGTGTGTGTCAGTAACTTTTATCTATAGGCCAGAAACCATGCAGTCGAAGTGAATACTGCCTGGCTACGCAGCTAAAAAAAAACAACAAATGACAAGAAATCGATTGCTACTTGCGAAACAAAAGAATACAAAATATATCGAAATTGTCATCAATCATTGAAGATAAATTAAGATTGGGGCAAAAATCAAACGCGAAGGGTAGCCTTAGACGATTTCATGCAAAGTTGCAATTAGCCCAATTTCATAAAACAATGTGTAGTTCTATAGTTTAAATTCCAATTCTTTTCTTACATAAAACAAAAGTATCTCGCTAGAAGATTTGTTTATTCGAGTTATTTGACACATTAGTTGTTTCAAAACAGCCAAGAAATAAACAATAATCCTATTAAAAGACCGACATAAAATTCATACATTAGTATGACACATGGACCATTGGATTGTCCAGGACACTCGATGTCTTTTACAGAGAAGAGTAGCAGGATTCAACAACACAGCAACTCTCATACGTGTATAAACTTGAAATGAAGTTTCCACTTTTGTGACTACTCTCCGACCATACAGGCCATTACCTTTGAGGGATGTGACAAGACCTGCTTAAACAAATTATGATACACCTTTACAAACATAGTGATGTGTTTCATTGACTTGGATGCAAACAAGGATTGCTAATTGCTGATACATAGCATGTCTGTATATCCATATAATACTAAAGTAATACTATTTCTGGTTTTATTCTAGACGAGAAGTTATATACTTTATGTAAACAAATATGTCGTTAATTGGCGAAATATAATGTATCAGAATATAATGGGGTGACCACATCATGTAAATCTAATTCACATTCGTGATTTCGCCTTAAATGAACATAAAACCGTGGCTGGATTGTTATTTTCGAAAAGGTAGTTCTACAAATATGAGCAGTAAAATTTTAATTAGATCGCTGTGGATTTATGTGGGAATTATTTAGGGAAGATGATTGAGAAGATAATGTGCATCAATTTCATGTAATAGCATGTACAATAGTTTCAGAATTCTGTTTTTGAACAGTTTTTCATACAAACTCCGATTCGTACTGAAGTTGAGACAGTGCACGTCTTGTTAGGTTTCAGAGACAACCTTTCTCAATACCTTCTGTTCAAAGTTTCCTACGAAAATCCATTCAACATCGGCCCAATCACTGAGTAGTCGAATAAGCTACACTTTTAGAAGAATCTGGTCGAAACGACAAGAAAAAACCTGGTCGACTGCGATCAGAAAAAACCTGGTTCAGTCGTGACCGACCAGCTTTTTCCTGGTCGGATATTTGACCAGGAAACAGCTGGTCGAATCGACTATGAAAAAGTTTTTTCTAGTCGATTCGACTGGCTTTTTACTGGTCGATTCGACCAGCGTTTTCCTGGTCGATTCGAGCTTTTTCCTGGTCGGTCACGACTAGATTTTTTCTGCTCGCAATTACAAGATTTTTTTTCGTTAGTTTCCACCACAATAAACTGGTCAGTTTCTACCATAATAAGGCTGATCAGCTACCTGATCAGATACTACATTTTAAACAGTTCATAACCAAGGGAATTATTATGAATAACAGCCAAATCAACTCAATATATAGAGTACAAGTAGTATTAACAAGTTTGATTTTAAAATATGCATAGCACCAAATCATAGCACATTTGTAGATTGCTTTCACATGTTTTAGTTCTTCACAAAAAGTTCTGCATTGTAATTTCTGCAACAGTTCTCGCACTCTTGTTGATTTATTTGGGGCTTTCAACCCAACACAAGCTACTTGTAGAAGATTAAAAGTTGGTGCCGAATGCAATGTATTGTATGTTCAGAACTAAGTGGACACAAATAACTATATATAATCCTGAGCAGCTGAGGAGGGGCGTCTTGTCTGCATATACCATGACTTTTGTGGGCTGCAAAAGGTCACCAAAAACCATTATGAATGGCTGATTACGATCTACAACATCTTCAGCCGCGGTGTTTGGAGCGCAGTGTTCAACTAGATATCGATGGGCATGTGTGGCCTTCCTAGTTGTCGTCGGTGGAATGTATGGTAAAGCCACCAAGGCGGCAATTGTATGTAGATCTGGAAAAGAAATTAAATAAACATGTCAAAACAACATTAGATGAATTTGTGTCATGAATACTCAATGTCTTCAGCAGGTAATATAATAATGCACTACACACTACATTATCCTAGACTTATGAAAGAGGTTGAACCCCTTTCCGACACCCGGCAATGCGTTATGAAGCGAAGCACAATTTTTTCAAGCGTGCTGCTACCATCACTAGGAACTATATCAATGTTCCGCATTCACTGGCTGTTAGACATCAGATACTCCAGGTGGTACATGTCCATCAAGGAGGTATACACAACAGAGATGTAGTCCTTGATGAAGGATTATATATGGACATTCATGAGCAAGTGATATTTCAACTCTCTTAAAAGACGAACAAGTAACTGTGTGTGACAAGGTGACTGTATATGGTACAAATTATTCTGTTGGAATGTGTTTAATCACTGATGAAGCTGATGAATTGGTTAAACAAGCTGATGTGACAAAAATTGTTGTGAGTAAGACCATGACTGTGTGCTTTTTTTAGACTGTTGGAAGTCCTTGAATTCAGTGAACATTACCAATCATTGAAAATAGTAAGAGTCCCAACAGCAACCTTGTATGTAGCTCTGCTGGATTCATTGCCAGATCACCAGCCAATAGGAGTGCATTACTCCTTTGAAATCAGTGGTGCACTGTATGCCAATTTTAAATGGAATATACAGAACTTCAAAGAATTGTAGGGGCCAGCATTATGGCTCTAAAGTTAGTATCATGTAATGGAAAATCAGTCATGTCTATACATATACATGTATGTATATTTTTGTTTATAAATGTATATAATAATGATGTATCTTATTGCATTTATTGAATTTGTTTTTTATTTATTTACAAAAAAAATAAATTATTTACTGGGCCAAAAGCTTTCAAGTTTTATCCTGACATCTGACCTTTTTGACCAACCACACCAAGAATATTTTTTGATCAGATAAGCTTTACCTATATCTTACCAGCGATGACATAAAACTTAGATTTATATGGTAAAATATCCAGGATAAATATGAGCTCTATTTACTTTTGACCAGGAAAAAAATGGTCGCTCTTCAAATTCTAATTATACCAGCGACCAGAAAATACCTGGTCAAAGAAAGGATGTATATGGTCGCAATATGCTTTTGACCAGGAAAAAACTGGTCGCTTTTCAAACTTTACTTATACCAGGGGGCAGAAAAAACCTGGTCAAAAAATTGACCAGGTTTTATATGGTCGCCCTATTCCTTTGACCAGGAAAAACCTTGTCGGGCCTTCTATCCCATAATGGGAAAACCAGGTTTTTGCTGGTCTGGGTTTGCGACCAAATTTTTGCTGGTCGAACAGGGTCCTACCAGGTTTTGGCTGGTCGGGGTGACCAAGTTCTTCTAACAGTGTATTAGCCTACATATTAGAGCACAATGTAAGGCCAATTCTTCGGTAGCATGCAAATCCTGTAGTGGTGACTGTCTTTATTTATTTCAGAACATTGTCGTTTTTAAGAGATATACTCGGGGGCCATCTCAACACGTTATCGTCGAATTCAGTGGTTTGTATAACCCCTGTCATCTCTAAAGGTTATATAAAGCTTTGGAAATATCGAAAAAAATAACAAAAGTTGCTTGCCGCTACCGAGGACACTTAACAAACATATCCAAGTAAATGCCATGCAGCTGTGTTTGTATTTAGCTACCTTTCAGAAATGCACATTGGTGGGATGACCTACATGAACGCTATATACACAACGTTTTCAAACAATTTAGGATAATAAATCTGTATTCAAATAGGTAACTTCGGGCTGGTTCCATTAGTGCTTATAGCCTAATAAGCGTCCATCAATAACCTTATAAACTTGAGTTTTAGGTTATATAACTGACACTTTCTGTTGTTTGTGTCTTTATTTCTTAAATAGTAACCCAAGAACAAACGCCAGTAATCTCAGATTATCTTGCCAATTAATCATGGCGTCCTAAGTGGCATGCAATAAATTGTCAGTTATAAGATTGAAGCTTTCACCAATAAACGAAGAATTTGTTCTTCATATCTTATTTTCTTACTTGCTAATGTCGAGCAAAATGGTTTCCAACTGACCTGTTTTAAATTGTATTTATCAATCTGAAACCTGTGTTAGACCGTGCACGACGTGAATGTAACTTGAAATAAGCTGTGGCGAATGTGAATCAAAACAGTTTCTTTACGTAGGACATTTTATAACAAAAGGCGGATCAAGTTTTTGTCAAGACCCTGACAACAGTTTTTGTCAATACCCTTACAAAAATCGGTTCCGTTTAATGTATGAAAAAACATTATAACTGACGGAACAATATACATTTATAGGATTCATTCAATATTGGTAAAAGTTTGTTCCTAACTTATATGACATCAGCACTCCATTCAGAAAGCTGTAACCAATTAATGGCATTGGGAAGAATCAAGAAGAAAACTGATAACGACTGAAATAATCCTGTGCTACAGTATTAATATCCAAATAAGCTCCTCATTCTCGCTGCGAATGAACACTTTACCAAATGAGGCGCAATGATAAATAGGCAATAGCGTATACTGTCCTAACTACAGCACCAAAATAAGTGCGCTCAGGTAAAAAAAGGAGGCTTTTACAATTTTGTGTGGCCACGTTGTGAAATCACGTTTCGTCATTATCTCAAATAACTTTTAATCTGAGAATTAAGATTCAAGATTTTGTTCCGTACATGTTCTGTTAGGCAACAGTTCTACACAGTCACCTCTATGAAGGAATTCTTTGACAACATTGCTGGGGATGTTGTCATCAAGTTCCTTAAACAGATCGGTGTGTATCATAACATCTAATTTTTATGAATCATTGTAGATAACTCTAATTAACATAGTTTTAAACACAACATTTACAATTTTTAGAGTCAAATTTGAACTATTTAATATATTTGCATTTTAATTTTTTTTACAAGTTTTGTATGTCCTGTTCAGTTCATGTTGTTTCTGTTTTTGACGTTTACGCCCAAGGGTGCTACTGATTGCAATTGTATATAAATCAATAAATTATACATAATTTCACACAACAGCGTAGTTGAAATACCGCTGAATGTGACGTAAAACACTAATCAATCAATCAATCAATCGCATACTACAGTATGTTTATGCACACTATAGAAGTTGAAATATTTACCTTTAAAAGATCCATTTTATAAAGATTGATTGGTAAAATTCCCCAAATAACTTATGATTTTGAATTATTCAAGGATAATAAATTGATTTCAGTTCAATGACTGTAATCACATGGTTATAGTATAACATTTTATTGGCTAATTTGCATATATTTTAAACAATTTAAGAATTATGATAAAAAGCAACTCATTGGTATGCAAGAGCTTTTATTTTTATAAAAGTTTGTATAATTTTTGTTGTTGTTTTGTATTATCTATCCTTGCTATAGGTAACTGTGATATTCGATAGGTTATTGAATATTCTTGAATCACAACAATGTCTTCAGGTACATAGCAACCTCTCATTTTGTAACCATCCTGTACAATCTAGCTTTTCAACACAAACTGCAACTTTTGGATAAACCCACGCCATCAGTATCTTGCCAGGAAGTCACGACGCTGCGCTCTACTTTTAACCACAGTTATGAAAAAATCCAGCTGATTATTAATCATTTTGTTAAAATGATGCATGTGCAATGGGGGTCAACATAAAATGGAACAATTGATTTAAGAATGATTAAATTCTTTAGTATGTTTAAAAGCATAAATTGCATGGATCTACAGCTAGAGGTTTTGATTAAATGATCAACCACTAGTAATAGCTATACTATTTATGAAATGATTTTATTGAATTCAATGAGAGGACAAGTGTTTAACAAAATAAGTGTAGTGACATACTTTTCAAGAAAGCGTGTATCAACCATACAAATTGTATATACCTTGGTCTCCTTCGGGCCGACCAGAAATGAAGTAAGGTGGATATAATCAAAATTCACTATGAAAACACCGAGGAGACGGTAGATTTACATATCACTGAAACTCGATTTGAAAAGCATGTGCATTTGAATGGGAATTGGTCTGCCTGCAGGTGCGTATATTGCATCCAGTTTATCTTCTAGACCACACACGATAAGTTGAACGACGGTGAGTCACTTATGGGATTGGATACATGGATCACAGGGTGTAATTCAATATACCACATACATGTAAAGTGACAGAATATCATATAAAATAAAATCACAATCAGGCACTGTTTTCATTTCAAACTTTAATGACTTTATTTCAGCGGATTGATTTTCTAGTGTTGTGTTTAAAGATATCACTTTTGAGCAAGGAAGTTTTCCCATTTATATAACGGAGATGCACTCCCGCTGTAGCCACAGTAAATCAACCTTTAACAGGTAGCAGGTTTGCCCCGTTGAAAAATAAATATTTCCCTGTGCTTTAATAGTAAAGTCAGTATGACGACGATTGGTAACGACTGCCCTTCGCCAGGTGATGAAACAATAGCATTGTAAAATATAATTGATTCTACTTCCTACGTCGAGACATCGGCTCTAAGATACATTCGGGCCATTGTTGTTTTGCACTTATTTTATTTCCTGGTCTGTGGCAAACGTCTCCCCGAATATTGGCGGAAATTAATGCGCGATGGCCTGGCATAGCGTACGAGAGTTGTCTTAGTCACATCCACTATAGAAACTCTTGCCAGAATACGATTGGAAACAATAGTGGAAGAATACAATACAACTGTACAATTGGCCCCTGTACCGGATAGCTCGGTTAGATCTGGTTTACTCACAACTAACATTTAAAACACAAACATTGGGCTTAAAAAAAATAGCCAAGAACATAATTAAGGCTGAACAAAATAACAGTAATTGGGTTATAATTTTATTTCACCGAAGGTAATTTACATTTAAACGTTAAGAGACAATGCCCTGAATAAAAGTGTGCATAGGGAATCCTATTGTTATATCTATCTCATTCATGTTTTACTTATCGAGTTTACATCAACACTGGACAGTGTTTAGAAGTACGTAATAACACATTTATAATACAAGTGCAATTGTTATTGTTAAATTCACTGTCCATTTAGAGTCAATTTACTGTCGACAAGGCCTTGAGAAAGAAACTTGTCAAACTTAACCTGTAACTCTTTAAAGCGATACTCCTGGCTGCAATAACCCCAATATCCCTTGAAAGGTTACTGTTAAACATACTTAAATATGATATCGACTTATTGTTTCTTGATCTTAAAAAAATCACTTGAGGGTCACGAGTATATGCCTACCTACGATCACTGGTAGCTGACATTTTGGGCGTGGCCAACACTATTCATGACGTCACGCGACTTACACTCTTG
>JAQQZZ010032331.1:0-10694 GCA_030265115.1 Mopalia vespertina | reverse complement strand
CCTCTGTGTCATAACCAGCCTCTGTGTCATAACCAGCCTCTGTGTCATAACCAGCCTCTGTGTCATAACCAGCCTCTTTGTCACAACCATCCTCTGTGTCATAACCAGCCTCTGTGTCATAACCAGCCTCTGTGTCATAACCAGCCTCTGTGTCACAACCAGCCTCTGTGTCATAACCAGCCTCTGTGTCATAACCAGCCTCTGTGTTATAACCAGCCTCTGTGTTATAACCAGCCTCTGTGTCATAACCAGCCTCTGTGTCATAACCAGCCTCTGTGTCACAACCAGCCTGTGTGTTACAACCAGCCTCTGTGTCACAACCAGCCTCTGTGTCACAACCAGCCTCTGTATCACAACCAGCCTCTGTGTTATAACCAGCCTCTGTGTTATAGGATTATGTAAATATACATAGCTGATGTATAAATTGCACATGTTCTTTTAAAGGTTTAAAAGTTGATTCATGCCTGTAACACCAAAATAGCTAGCATAAACATGTGCAATTGGATTTATCTTTAGTTTGTATTTTAAATGTGACTGTTGTGAAGGTACCAAATGTAAATGTTATTATTTTCTTTTGATAGAATAACATGAACTGGACATCAGCTAATTTAATCTTAGCATGCAGACGGCAGGGATTCAATAAATAGCCAATTAAGGAATAACCTACCTGAAGTGTCAGTCCATGAGACTGTGGACCTTTCTGGGGCACAGGTCAAGTGAGAGAGGGTGGGATTTTTCACTCCATTTGTGTAGCAATGCCCCTCAATAAAGCAATAGCCAGTCTGAAATAAAGGTGAACATTGAATTTAGGTTGACTCACATACACAGATGTGTCCAGAATCTGATGAGCAAATATATTTCTGAAATACCTTAAAAACTTCATCATTGTGACATAAATATATCCATCCAGCATCAAGAGAAAAGAATACTTTGAAGTCACCTGTGGAATCGAATGAAACAGTTTATCTGTATACCAGATCAGATGATGTTGTAATGAAATTTGCCTCATTTTCTTGTGTACAGATCAAAAGTTTCATTCAAATGCAGAACTGAAATTTGGTTTGTTTGATTAAGGTTTTTGCCACACTTAAGACTCCCTCCTCATGTCAGTGTGAAACTTCAAAAGATGATATATCACATCAACGGCACTGGCAACAAAAAATGGCCAAAGGACACAATACATGGTACAGAAAGAAAGTACATTTTCAGTACAAAATGGTGAAACAATCGGAAATAGACCCAGAACACAGAAACCTCCCACAATAATAATAAACACATACTACTAGAGACTATTTAGTAAAATGAATATAGTCATATTTTGGTGTTAGCACCATCAGTTTCAGCAACCATTATAAATTATTAACGCAGTGCTGGATTAAACAGGGGGGGGGGACAGCCCCCTCATGCAGCGGAAAAAGGGGAAAAACAAAATGTATAAATTTACATTTAGCTGGATGAAAAATCCTATTTTTTGCACAAACATCTGGGTAGACATGCACTCAAAGATATTTTAATAATAATTTTGTTAAAAAATACTGCAGTCTGTTCTGCAATTGTATGCCTAGGGTTTAGTAGTAATATTGCCTTAAACAGCCTTGTACTCTTCTCTGTATAGTCATACCTACTATATTTATGTGAAGAACATCAAAACTTCAATTTAAATCGAAATAAAATTTTAATCCCTTGATTAAAATTATTTAAATCAGTGATTGGATTTTTTGACATACATGTAGTAATTTCAAATTTCTGTACATCGTTGGCATATCAGAGTGCAATGTGACATGAGAACTTTTGGAGTACAAAATACTTGATAGTCTTGTGGCTCTTTTCAAACCGCATAATTTAAACTCCATCTTCATTGATCAATCAAAATGACTGACCCAATTCCATAGCCAATATTGCCTCTGTGGGCTTTCCTCATTCTCAGACCTTACAGGGCCTAGACCGCCCCTGGACCCTCACCTATTAGGCTGCAATAGCCGTGTCCCCTCTTTCATAAAACCTTGTATCCCCCTGATATATGTATCATCAGATAAATGGGGAAAGTCAATACTTACAACATGTACTCACCAAACGGAGCACAAAAAAAAGTGTTTTGAGACGAAATGTTAAAGAATGACCGATTTAATCAGTGTAAATCAGAGGATATTTAACAGCTAGCAGTATGCTGGGAGTATTTGGAAGCTTTGATTCTTATTTATTTCAGGTTTCGATCAGCAGATAAGGATTGCATGACACATTCTACAAGTGGTTTAGGTGATCTCTCATGAAGGTGAGGTTATTGTTGTTTGTTTGAAGGCATGACACATTGACCAATTCTACAGGTGATATGGGTGATCTCTCATGAAGGTGAGTTTATTGATGTTTGTTTAATGGCATGACACATTGCCCAATTCTACAGGTGTTATGGGTGATCTCTCATGAAGGTGAGGCTATTGATGTTTGTTTGAAGGCATGACAAATTGCCCAATTCTACAGGTGTTATGGGTGATCTCTCATGAAGGTGAGGCTATTGATGTTTGTTTGAAGGCATGACACATTGCCCAATTCTACAGGTGTTATGGGTGATCTCTCATGAAGGTGAGGCTATTGATGTTTGTTTGACGGCATGACACATTGCCCAATTCTACAGGTGTTATGGGTGATCTATCATGAAGGTGAAGTTATTGATGTTTGTTTGAAGGGATGACACATTGCCCAATTCTACAGGTGTTATGGGTGATCTCTCATGAGGGTGAGGTTATTGATGTTTATTTGAAGGCAGGACACATTGCCCAATTCTACAGGTGTTATGGGTGATCTCTCATGTTGGATCCTAATAAAGAGACCCTGAAACTTAAGAACGGTTTTCTTGTGTAAGTTCATTCAAACTTCTAAATGGTTCTTAAAAATGCTATACAGAGCATGACTGCAATATACAAGATATAAATAGCAACAAACAAGTTATTTCATCATAAGATATCAAATTTATCAATGTGCATTAGAACTTTTTTGTCTGGTGTATAAAGATATATGACTATTAATGAGAAAACATATCAAGTTAGAATTACACCAAAAACCACTTTTGTACAATTGCATAATTTTAATTACAAAAGGTATTAAAATTACTTACTTTTAATTATAAAAGTTTCACTTAAACATAGATACCTTTATATCGCACACGTCTCCTTCACAATTATAGCACTGTGGACTGAAGACTTGAAGGACTTGAACAAACCAGACTGTGGTCTGATACCGTAGTGTTATACGGTAACTCCCTTTTTTTTCAATCAGACACTTCACAGACTGTTCATTGATAAACACAGCATTCCCTGTTATCTCCCCTCCAGCCAGTACGACAATCTCTGTACCTCTTTTCTAAAGAAACAAAGGTGGGCTGATTGATGTAATGGTGTCTTTGGTCGTTCATTAATACGATGGTACTGTACTCAGTACAACAGTGAGTGGCATTAATAAAACAACCATATACATTTGTAAATTATTCAGTATTTGTCAATTTATAAACAGAAAATTATACACGATTACAGATTAGAATGATGAAGCAAAGCCCAGGTATTTCATACCAAAGCGCCTGCATCTCACAATAAAAATGTAATCAAGTGATACGGATGTATACTGAGGTTAAAATATTCTGCAGAATTTTTGTTTTTTTTACAACAATCTTATTGAAGATATAGATATTGTTGGTTTATTCACTTTTCCTTACATTACATAGTTTTTGTTTATACAATTGCTAGTAACAACTAGGCACCCACTGATTGTGAAGGAAGACACAAAAGGTAAAAACGTCTGGCTCTTATTTGGGCAATCTCTACTGCCAAAGAAGAAGGAGTGGCAAAACAACAGAACCCCCGTCCCCCCTTACTCCCCCATCAATATGCATCCATATGTACGCCACTTATTATTTTAAGAGTCCTAACTTTACTCTACAATCATGTATGTTGTTTCAAATTTACAGTTAATGCATTGACCAATCAAAAGCAGTTCCTCTTTAAGATACAGACCTCAATTCTTTCCAGGAAACACACAAGACCTGTAGTTGGAAAAAATGAAGCCACAAATGTGACAGATCCACAGGTACTACTTTCTAGGTCACAGTACTCCTGATCTGTTAGAGGCTGGATTTGTGGCGGATCCGTTGCAACACGAGAGCAGTCATATCCAAAATATGTGGAATCACATACACAAATTCCTGAAACACATAGGTCACACATATCAAGCTAGAAATGTAAGAGAAATATGTGTAGTCATATTAAACTTTTTATTGAAAACAACACAAATAATGCATTCTCACATGTTTGTTAAGCCCATAACTTTAAATTAATTAGTCTGATATATTGGTTAAGTCATATGTAATGTTTGCAGACCCTTACCTAAGTAATATACTTGTGGGAATAACACTTCCTAAGTGAAGTTTAAACTCAAGCTCTGGTATGTCCTCCTGTCGAGTTATCTCCCCTACGGGTTAGAGAGCCCCCTACCCATCCCTACATCCTCTAACTTTATGGATTACAACTAGGTTGGTATTCTGCAGAGTTATTTTGTTATCTGTAATTTTAGTTTAAATGAATGCGTGTGTCTTTGTTGACGGAACGTGATATTTAATTGATTCTGTAAACCTGCTGAACCAGTTTCTTTTACACACATGAAATTGGCAGCAATTGTGACTTTTATGTCACTTTAGCTCTGTGATTTTTTATATTTTTTGTTTGTCAGTGTGTGTGAATGCAGATATTTAAAAATGTTTTGGATTTACCAGTTAATGATTGTGCTTCAAGCTTGGATTCCCAAGTATATAATTTATTTTAAACTAATTAAAATTCTTTATTTAAGGAATTTATTGACGTAGCAAAAAGGAAAGTGAAAAAAATAATAATTAGGCCTTATGTTTTGCCATAAAGTTATTGTTTGTTTTCCCTTTCCCTGTTTGTCACAGGTAATCTCCTATGTGTATCTCGGATACCTCGTCCTCAGACAGTTTGTTCACACTGGTTTCCCAAGGGTAGAAATGTTAAAATATTTTGTCAAAAATATCTTATAAAACTTTCTAGACGACCATTTGGCATTGTGTCAAATCCTGGGAACTTTACAGGACAACCTCAAAGTTTACCAAGAGAGGAAATAATTTTTACACCTGGAGACCATCAAATACAAATTTTGTTTACTTATTTACAGAGTATGGTCATCCAGTGAATATGCCAGTCTTATTGACTGTCTTATCTGTGACTATGGGTTAGTCAAAGGGATGTTTTCCATCGGCCGCGCTAGTGGTCAGTTACCCTATTGTTTGACAGCGTCTGGTCAATTGTCATTCCCAGGAATATGTGGCATTGATTAATTAGTTACAGGTACATCAGTGAAGAGATGTGCAGCTGTTCTATGGTTGCAACAGTCCCTGCCAGTTTCCATCTTCTGATACATCGTCGAAGTGTTGGAACACTGTGTCCATGACCCCTATAGGTGTACTTCGCATCTAGGCTTATGTTTCACTTAGATGTGGGGATCACTAAGGGGATCAGCTAGATATGACATAAGTCTTTTTTGTTTGTTTCTTTGGGGTTTAACATTGTACTTAAGGTTATTACACTCACATGACAGTGAGCCAGCTCTATGGCCAAAAGAAACCCCCCTCAACACCACTGTCAACAAACGAAGACAAGACAGGACAAGTACAGGACGTAATACCAAGTCATCACAAGCACACCAGTTCTATGTTGCTCAATGATAGACCAGTGCTAAAGTTCCACATTCACTGTTATTCCCACAACTATATGACCAGTTAAGTGTCAAGCTTAGAAACAAGGAAATTATTTCTTAATTTCTTTGGGGCTTTTTCCACAAAGTAGCCTTCAGCTAACATTAGTTCACCTTAAATCTCATGGCAACCAGTACTAAATGTATTGTGTTGTCATGGTTATTAAGATGAACTTAAGCTTAGATCGCTTAGTGGAACAATACCCTGGACTAGACTGAAGCGTCCACACTGGGGTATCCTCTATGTTGTTATTGACAAAAGTAGTTTAACCATGGTAAATAAATGTTAATAAATGCAGGTTTAAGCTGTAGTAGAATAGTGTGTCGTGTCCAAGACTTCAACATAACTTCTTAATTTTGGTCAAATTATATGTTCTTGTTCAAGACTTTTTAGAGCACAGTTAAAACCATGATATACCGCTAACACGATAAACGTACCTGCTCTACATTGACCATTCCCACTGCAGTTTTTGTAACAGAGTTCATTTAGAAAAGCAAGAGGAGGAGCAGAATTTTTCCACAGTGTCACATCAATTTGAAGACGCACAAAACAACGAAGTCTTAAATCCGTCAGGTGAGAAACTGTCCAGGAGATGCTGTCAGAAACCTGCGGAAGTGTAGAATGTGAAGAAGAGTTTCAATTTAGTTAATTGATTACCTCAAGAGTTGTTTCTCTATGGTGCTGTAGTGTTTTTCTGATTTGTCTTTGATTTCAAATTCGATTGGTGTTTACTGCTGTACTCAAGAGTATTTCACTTATATGAGTAAAGAACCCAGACAAAAACATAAGCCGATAATCTTTTTTCAGTGCCAATAAGCAACAGCACATTACTGGGAAGACACTGCCCTTAGGGAGAGCCCCAATAAATTTTATTTCTTTATTGACAACTTTTAGATGTCGTATATACCCATGTGTAAAACACATTCATGTAAAAGACGCAACCCTTATCAAACCTAAAACCCTGAAAAAAAATCTAACACTGTGAATAAGACACAGGTACTTAATATGGTTAGATAATATGTTGTCACAAACCCTGCCACACATGTTTTTACCATGGAAAGTCCTGCAAGTACTCTGTGTAATCCTGGCGCCACCTAGTGGTCATGTTGTGTGATAGGGCTAGTTGTAGCGCTGTTGTTGTAATTCAATATGACTTTGTGATCAATGTAAACTATTGGCTTTAGAACAATCATAAACTTTCTGATGGTAATAATAATACATACATAACATTCTAAAATTCATAGACAGATATATACTATAGAATTATATCTGCTGAGTGGCGTTGATCATTCCAATAGCCACATGGTTCATGGGTGGTTTCCAAATGACATCTAGGCTACATTTTTATAGGGTTTTGTTACTTGTTCGCTTACTTACATTGTTTTAATTTATTTCAACTGTTCCAACTTTACTGTATTAAAATTATTGACAGTGTACAGCAGTAAACAAATAAAACAATTAAAAAGGCCAATAAATTGGCAATAGTCTGTAATCTTTGGTCTCCAGCTTTTGTTTACGATGACTATAAGTCATCGAAGCTGTATCACTAATGGCACTGATCAGCAGGCTGGAGAATTCGAAGCGAGAAAAAACATAACTGAATCCTATCCCAGTGTATAAGTGCTTAACAGGAGAACTGGGCTAACAAACTCGGCAAGCGATTTTAACCCGCTCATGAATCACTATGCGTATTAATTTTTTGCATCTCAAACGCTAAATCAGCCTTAATTTAGACATTTGACTGTTTAGATACGATACTCTGGTTGAGACTTGTAGGTAGACTTGTAGGTATACAGCTACAAAAACCCAACAATTAATAGGCTTTCAGTTATATCTTGTTGTGATGTAGTCCCGCGCATTTAGCTAAGAATGAGTAAATTTTCTCAATTCTTGACAATTACATAAAAAGAATGGGACAAACTAACCTTAATGTCATCAACACAAGATGTTATGATGAGCTTGGTATCAATGAATGAAGAACAAACTCGACCAATGCTAGTCTCCAGTACATGTTTGATACAGTAGGCCTGGGCTGTGTCAAGTGTCCAGTGACCAGCTGTGGGCCATCTATACACCTGATAAAAACAAACACTTATTTAAAATAAATGTGCATAAAAGAGGAACGTTTCTCTGCAGATACAAGGATTGTTAGCTTGATAACTGAAACCTTGCTCGTCATAATAATAATAATAAAAGCTTTATTTATTGAGGGTACAAAATAAACTCAGTCAACAAATTGTTGATCTACCCACATACACACAGACTCACTCAAACAAACACACTTTTTTACATTAATCATACATAAAAAACTGATAAGACAAGATAAAAACTAAAAACATTCAACAATATATATAGAGGGAAAACTATTTTAAAACAGATCAAATGATTTAGAAAACTAGTGCTAAAGAAAATGTTTATCAAATTAATTTGACTCACCACACAGGAAATCATTATAACTGTGTCTGAAACTTTGTACCGAGGAAGCATTTCGTATATGAAGTGTCAATTGATTCCAAAGAGATGGGCCGGAAAATGACATGTATTTTTTAAAAAGCTCAGTGTGTGGGAAAAGTACTACCAGTTGCATACTTGACGAGGAACGTACATTTAAGTGTGATCGTCTTTCAAGAAATAGTTCCTTCATGTAATCAGGGTAATATCCATTTAAAGATTTGTAGATGGTCAACAATTTATTATAATTTAGTAATTCATAAATAGTCATCCAGTGTTATTCCTGAAACATTTGATCTGTTGTCAAATTCTTATTGCTGTCAAGAATTATTCTGGCTGCACTTTTTTTGTAATTTGTAAATCCTGTCAAAAAGGTGTTTTGAGCAATTTAATTGAAAATAACGCTGGGAGAGGAAGTTGAGAAACATTGATGAGGGAATGTTGGGGAACACTTGGGAGAGGAAGTTGAGAGGAACACTGGGGAGAGGATGTTGAGAGGAACACTGGGGAGAGGATGGTGAGAGGAACACTGGGGAGAGGATGATGAGAGGAACACTGGAGAAAGGATGATGAGAGGAACACTGGAGAAAGGATGATGAGAGGAACACTGGGGAGAGGAAGTTGAGAAACATTGATGAGAGAATGTTGGGGAACACTGGGGAGAGGAAGTTGAGAGGAACACTGGGGAGAGGATGTTGAGAGGAACACTGGGGAGAGGATGACGAGAGGAACACTGGGAAGAGGAATTTGAGAGGAACATTGATGTAAGGATGTGAAGGAACATTGATGAGAGAATGTTAAAAGGAACACTGGGGAGAGGATGTTGAGAAACATTGATGAGAAAATGTTGAGGAACATTGATAAGATAATGTTGGGTAACACTGGAGAGAGGACGTTGAGGAACATTGATGTAAGGAAGTGAAAGAACATTGATGAGAGAATGTTGAGAGGAACATTGATGAGAGAATGTTGAGGAACATTGATGAGAGAATGTTGAAAGGAACACTGGGGAGAGGATGTTGAGAGGAACATTGATGAGAGAATGTTAAATGAGGAACATTGATGAGAGGATGTTGAGAAACATTGATGAGAGGACATTGAGAAACATTGATGAGAGATTGTTGAGGAACATTGATGAGAGAATGTTGAGGAACATTGATGAGAGAATGTTGAGAGGAACACTGGGGAGAGGAAGTTGAGAGGAACGCTGGGGAGAGGAAATTGAGAGGAACACTGGGGAGAGGATGATGAGAGGAACACTGGGGAGAGGATGATGAGAGGAACACTGGAGAAAGGATGGTGAGAGGAACACTGAGGAAAGGATGATGAGAGGAACACTGGGGAGAAGATGTTGAGAGGAACACTGGGGAAAGGAAGTTGAGAGGAACACTGGGAAGAGGATGTTGAGAGGAACATTGATGTAAGGATGTGAAGTAACATTGATGAGAGAATGTTGAGAGGAACATTGATGAGAGAATGTTGAGAGGAACATTGATGAGAGAATGTTGAGAGGAACACTGAGGAGAGGATGTTGAGAGGAACACTTGGGAGAGGATGCTGATGACCAACGATGAGCATGGATGTTGAGAAACATTTATGAGAGAATGTTGAGAGGAACACAGGGAGGAGGATGTTGAGAAAGATTGGTGTGAGGAGGTTAAGAGAAACTATAGAGTCATTAATTTCTCTGAACTTGCTGGAATAATTGTACGACAGTACCCTGACAATATCAAAATGGGGTGTGTTATAGAAGATTGTCAATTACCCTCTGTTAATTTACAATACCTGAGGTACATAAGTTAAATTGAAGATCCATGGTAATGTCTGGCCATCACAATTTGAGGGAGGTACACGGTCTTCAAACAACACAGATGTTATATCCTCTCCTAAATCCACAATATTAATAAAAACAGGAAATTAGTTTGTATGCTTTGCTTTAGGCTCATGTGTTTTACCAGTTCGCACATTAATTCCTTTCTCATACATGTGGTTCTTAGGCTTATGTGTTTACCAGTTAGCACATTAATTCCTTTCTCATACATGCGGTTCTTAGGCTAATGTGTTTACCAGTTAGCGCATTAATTCCTTTCTCATACATGCGGTTCTTAGGCTCATGTGTTTACCAGTTATCACATTAATTACTTTCTCATACATGTGGTTCTTAGGCTCATGTGATTACCAGTTAGTACATTAATTCCTTTCTCATACATGCGGTTCTTAGGCTAATGTGTTTACCAGTTAGCACATTAATTCCTTTCTCATACATGTGGTTCTTAGGCTAATGTGTTTACCAGTTAGCACATTAATTACTTTCTCATACATGTGGTTCTTAGTGCAATGTGTTTACCAGTTAGCACATTAATTCCTTTCTCATACATGTGGTTCTTAGGCTCATGTGATTACGAGTTAGCACATTAATTCCTTTCTCATACATGCGGTTCTTAGGCTAATGTGTTTACCAGTTAGCACATTAATTCCTTTCTCATAC
>JAQQZZ010032320.1:0-10694 GCA_030265115.1 Mopalia vespertina | reverse complement strand
TACTACATAATAACGTTGAAGCCTTCCTTATTATGTACTAATCCATGCTAACCGAGTTGCCCTTCCTATACTACTGCCACTTAAACAAATGTAGGCATGTCTCCTTCATAATATATCACGATTCATTCAGTACAGAAGTGTTATAGGCTAAGGTTTTTACAACTTCAAAATACGGATTAAACAATTGTAGGGACGACACATTTATACGTCAAGGTTAAAGAAGTCGAGAGTTAATGGAAAACATTTTGTGCCATCCGATTATAAAGGAACTTTCAGTACGAGTTGACCGGTTTAAAGCTAAAAAAAAGAAAGTTAAAAAAGTGTGCTGTACCAAGTGTATTTCCATTTGGCCCGAAACAAAAGACTGATCGACAGATGTTGATTGTTTATTTGTTTTTTCGATTGAGGGGTTTAATGCGTACTCAATGGTATTTCATGGACATGTCGACGGATTATCCACTTTACACTGTTCCTTGCCTAATTACGGTGGAAAACCGGGAGGAAACCTTGTAAAAGCCACCCCCACGATTGCCGGGGCCACATAGTGTGACTCACTCATATACGGACAGTTTTAGTTCTCAATTCGAGCTACCTCCTGTTAAATTAAGATCAATTTTGAGGGATTTATGTGTTGATTTTTTAAAAATGTTTATGGTCGTTAGACCTGAAATTTCAGGTCGTTACACCTTGCAAAGACATGTCTTCTGTGTGTTCACCATCTCCATTCTTTCAGTTATATCTTTCTTCCTGGCTTCTAATTCTTCCTTAAAATGATTTTGTAGAACCCTGTACCGTAATAATTCTGCCTGATATGAAAATTTAGGTTTTCATCAGAAGAACTGGACTCGGAAACGATAGGTATATCGTAGCTATAGCATATGAAATGGTGTTGTTATTGTCGGTCACTTTCAACAACGCGTACGTCACTTCCTGTTTGTAAAATTGTAATTTGTGCCTAATATTTATTAGTTTCTTAATCTGAGGGCTGTTATGTTACTAACATAGAATAAAAAACGAACAAAACCCACTATACAACCGCTAGTTTTGTCCTTTAAACAAACATTTGTATATATAGAATCTCGACAATATGGTAGCTGAAAAATCGCTGAATACGTAAAACACTACTCAATCAAGCAATACAGGTTAAGAAACAGTTATCCAAGCCACTACGGGTTACTGATTAGGCAGATTGTATCGGTGTTGTAACACGCAGACAAAACATTTATCCATACTCCAAGCGTGAAGGCTCACTGGGACAAAGCAGTTTACCCAAATCTGGGATGAGTATACTCATCCCAGCCCAAATCGAGATACTTTTTGTCGACAATGATTATGTATGTTGTCATACAGAGATCATCCTACCTGAGTGTCGTTTCACAAACAGTGTGTTAGTAGAAGACATTTTGGGTAGCGTTTCACAAACCATACGTAAGTTATTAGTACTTGTGAAACTACACGTAAATAAACACTACCTAAGGATGTGGTGTAGCCCATACGTAAATTTTACGTACGGAAATAAAATGGCGGCTCAGTATCTTCTCTTGTGTGATATTTTTATGAGAAGTCAGTGGGATTTAAAACAAAAAGAACTAGTGTTAAACTTTCTAGACGCTGTTGATGTTTTTGCGAGGTACAGACAATCAAAGGGGTTGATAATAGAGTTATGCAGCCAAATTGAAGGAGACATCACTTTCGTTACCGAGTGCTCCAATGCAATTCCTCCCATTACACAATTACTAACTAGTTACACTACGAGCATTTGCTTCAGGAAGTTTTTTTTTTTATACCAGAAAGCGGGGATTTGCCTGGCATCAGCAGATCCTCGACATCACGATGCATCCAGCGATTCACGACACCAGCCACCATTGCTAACTGTTCAGAGGTATGTAATCAATAAATTGCCTAAAGTGAAAGAGGCCTTTTACGCCATAGCCAGTTTCCCAAATGTGGTTGGCGCCATTGATGGGACACCAAATCATTCCCCTGGCATCCTCGGTTGATCGTAAGAGACGAGAAAGAAGCAGCCTGTTTTGGCGTAAGGTGCGTCCGTGTTGGAGGAGAATGAGATCATGGTGATCGATCGACTGAGGGGCAACTTGGCTGGCAAAAGGACGTCAGGAAGACATGTTGCTCTAACAAGTCACTTTGGCACACTATTCAGATTATCCCGATCTGATCAATTGGCTGGTAACGTCGAGCCCCGCAATGATCAATTCTTAATTCTATTGTTATTAATAAAATTCAATTTGAACAAAAGTAAAATTATACTGTTATGGTAGAAACCAAACAGAAAGAAAACGATCAGCAATTTAATTTATTTACAATATCTTTTGTTAAATAACAACAACATTAGCAGTGTTATACATTATAGACTATACAATGGTAGAAACACTTTAAGAAATACAATTGAAGGTAAGAGACATTAACTAATATTAGGCCTATATAAAATAACTTACATACAGTACAACCGGATTCCAACTATACATCTTACGCGGATATTGGCCAGACCCTCCGCCCAACATATGCTGACAAGTTCGTTGCTATGGCGATCTTCTGGTTATCATCCACCGATCTTGTTGCAATATTGGCCGCAACTTCAGATGATCATAGTGTAGGATAATTGATCCACCTTCTATTATAAGAACCAATTTACAGTTCACCTCAAGCCACATGTGGATGTACATGTATGTGTAGATATTTCAAGTCTTTTGAAAGATTGAAAATGGCGAAAATCATTTATACAAGTGCTTGAATTTCGAGCAAAATTTGCATTTTGATCGCGTATTTCTTGGGCCCGTTGTTATTTTGGTCTCAAAAGAGACAAAAATGTTGTTTTCACTGGGCTAGAATTCGGGAATCTGACATGAGCCACTGTAGCTCAGTCGAGTGTTGGGTCTGTAACCCAGAGGTCCCAGGTTCTAATCCAGGGGAGTTGTATTGTTTGTTGTATGTATGGAATCTCTGAGCTAGGTTTCTAGTGTTAAATTTACGTACCACAATTGTGGGAGGTCATCCGCTTGCACTCTTAATTAATGTGAAGAAATCGATGAAAGACGTTTAATTTGTGATAATAGAGTCATTCTATATTTGCAGGCAAACTGGGTCAATTCAAGATTTGCCCAGAAAGCCAAGGTGCAAGAAGCTGTCTGACAATCACCTGTGTTATACGGACCACCTGATTACCAATGACCGGGAGCTGACTAACCAGACCATTAGACGCCGACTGGCAGAGATGTTCAAAGTCGTCTTTGGAAGAGGAACTGTGAGGAATGCTATTGTTGAAATCAGTTGGATAAAGAAAAAAAACTAGGTAAACCACCCCATCAATATATACTTTAGCTTTCAAAAACAAAATTACATTATCACCTGCTTAAAGGCTTACATATTTTCAATTAACAGAACAATTTAATGAAACCCATCTGATATTCTCTATATATTTTAAATTGTGCTCTTTTAACATCACTGTCAGCTTATTTGCCATTCAAACAAGATCAAGCGTCTTGTTTATGCTTACTGTTGCCTCATAAAGCAGGAAGATTTTGAAGACTGTATCTTCAGTGATGAATCTTCTGTTAAGCTGACAAAGAATGGTTCCCTGAGGTTTTAAAATGAGCCAATGACTTGCCAGTGTGTTCGAGAGTTGGAAAACCAAAACACCCATATAAGGTAAGCTAAATCACAACTTTTAATAAAGCGAGCATAGAATATTGCTATGAAAACATTGCAATATATAAGACATAGTACAGGATCTAATGGGTGATAAATGTATGAAACAAAAGAAGTCATTTTAATTTATTCCAAGCCTCCAGCTTTCCTCGTTTCATATATTTGCTACCTTGGTCACTACATAATAATATAATACTGTATAAAGCTGTATAGTTTTACGGTCACAAATTGAGCTTTACTAGCGGCTCAAACCACCAAAAACAGCATTGTTCTTATTTTAATTGATTTGTCATCGCTGCATGAACAGCCAGTCTGTCAGGTTTGTTTCCATTGTGTAGAATTTTGCCAGAGAGTAATAATACAAAAAATTGGGCATAACATAGCATAACAATTTGCAACCATTAATCCTAGGTTATAAGTCCCTAATGAAAATAACAACAATCAGATTGATTGGTGTTTGACATCTTACTCAAGGGTTTTTCACTTATATGAAGACATATTGTCAACTTCACACTGTGTCTTCCCTTATTCTGTGGAAAACCGAGTGGAAACGTCATAAAAATCACCCCTGCCATTGCTGGAGCCACACTGTGTGACTCCTATACCCGAGGGTCAACAGACGGACTATCCTATGGACGGTACATCGAAGGAAGATTAGTAAGGGCCCACAGCCCAATCGGATTTCAGATACAAACTAAATTGGATTGGTATTATGGTAGCCTTTCTTCATTTTTAGACAGTAAACCGTGTATCTTTTTGTATATTTAAATTAACAGGTTCATGTGTGGGCAGCTATTTCTGTAAGAGGTGCCAGCGATGTGTGCGTGTTTACAGGCAAACTGGATGCAGCAGGATTGGAACAAATCTTCAAACTTTTCCGGATACCATTTGTCCATTCCATGTTAACAGGTCATCATCGATTGATTGATTGATTAGTGTTTTACGCCACATTCAGCAGTATTTCAGCTAGGCTGTGGCGTGAATATTTTTACAATTTATTTATATCAATTTTTAATATCAGTCATTAACACCCTAGGCCGTAAACATCAAAAAGAGAAATAAATATGAACTGAAAAGGACATCCTCGATTCATTTAAGATAATGACCCCAAACATACCAGCAAAGGATTAAAAGGTAATTAGAATTATTTTAATTATCAACATATGAGTTGATAAGTGTGTACTCAAGGTGATCTCACATATCACACAAGATATTTAAGCTTACTAAAAACAGTGTAAAAAAAACCCCAATTGTGATCGCTGAACCTTAAGTCCACTCAGAGACCAGAACATCTCTAAAACATCAGTCCTACCAGTAAACCCCAGCCTTTTAACGCGCAGTATTATCAAGAGGGTTTCATTCAAAGCTTCACCATCTCTAGACTGCGAAGAAAGCTCCATGCCATTTAAGATGATTAGATCGATTGGATTGGCCATTTAAGAAACAAAATATATGTATCCAGTCTTCAACATATTTTTGATTGTTTAGATGAAAACCTAGGAGCCTTGCTCGCATGCCATGGTCTTTCTCATTAAAGGCCATCTTCATCTTGAATTCATGTTGTGCATTTTAATCTTAAACTAATGATACATATTTCTCTAGAAAACTAACAAAAGATCTTCATCTTTTTCTTTTTGCAGAATTGATGATAAAATATGGCAGTTATCACTGGGGGACACCACCAGAGTCACCAGACCTCACCCCCATCGAGATGTTGTGGGCCGACATCAAACGTTTCTTAACAAAGAAGAAACCAAACAATGGCGAGGAGCTAGTGAAGGGGATCAAGGAATACTGGGCCACATAGACACCATCAAAATGTGCTCGATATATACGACATCTTAGGAAAACAATTCACCTCGTGGTGTTGTATGATGGCAATGCCACAGGCCATTAGCAGGAGAATAAAGGCAGTTCTTGCGGCCATTTCCAAAGGCCCTTTTCAGGAATTAATAAGCAAATTAGGTCACTGTTTAGCAAAAATAAACAAAATGACACAATAACACAATATTTTGTGGTTGTACATACTTTATTGGTATTTTAGACAAAGACAGTAAAATAAAGGTCTTACCTTGTTGGGTATAAAAACAGGGAAAAAAATTTATATAAAAACATAATACAAGTATTAATAAAATTAAAGGCTATATTTGGTTTGATTGATCTAGATAATATTTATTAAGTAATTAAATTTTCAAATATCATCCTTCTATTCAATGTCACCCTTAAAATAGCGTCATTCTGCTACGATCTTGTTGGGTTCGAAGTTAAATTTACCGCTGAATGTGGCGTAAAACACTAATCAATCAATCAATCAATCGAAGTTAAATTTAGTTAAACAGCTCTGATTTAAAAATTTATTGTTGATATAAATAATAAAAATACTTGGCAGCGTGTCAATCCATTGTCTTAAAGGAAGGAAGCATCTTCAAAGTTTAATGTTAATCCGAGAATTTATTATCGTGTTCACAACACATACAGGCATGAATATTCTAAAATTATGTAATAACGGCCATTTGTTTAACAGAATTCGGTGAAATGCAGTACCACCCGTAGTCTTAACAGGAGGAAGCTACATACCAAGTTTGAAGTTAATAGGTGATTTTGTTTTCAAGCTAGCATGTTCACAAACATTTATGACAGACGGACAGAAAGACGGACGGACGCCAAGTCCCCCTCTACTATAGAAGTGGTGCACAATACAACTTATTGTAAAAATTAATTTTTAAAAAGGTTTGATAATTTCTTGTTTATATATAGCTGGTCTACAATAATGTTTCCATCTCTGAAACATGAAATTTGTCCATGGACACTGTGTATGGCACCTTGGTATCAGTGGTTTCTCGTCACTTACGCTGGCACCATCCACCCTAGCATAAGTGAGCTCATTCGGATCATATAAAGCACGGAGTGTTGGTAATGTTTCACATCGCCCATCAAGCTGCCGAATAATGCTTTCTGGAATTATGCATTTATTTTCATAAAATTCAATCGCATGCTTTAAACATGAAATGTCCATATAAGAGGGAAGTTGTTCGTCTGCTTGTGTTAATAGTATGTCTGTGTGTGAATGTAGTCCTAGTGCGTCTGTGTGTTGTTCAACTACAGGGGCAATTGTTGTGTCTGTGTGTGACTGTGGTGTGCTCATTTGTAAAGGGGTTTGTTGTGATGAGTTTAATATATTCAGCAATTTTATCACATTGGCATTTGTCTCTGTGACCATATCAATAATTTTTGGTAAAATAAAACAATGTTCACAACACTTGGATGTCACGGCAGTTTCCAATGTCACACTACGCCTGAATCAATAAATTTGGCTGAAAACAAATGTCTGTATATGAGGGGAGTTGTTCGTCTGCTTGTGTTAATGGCATGTCTCTGTGGGAATGTGGTCCTAGTGCGTCTCTGTGTGAATGTGTAATGTCAGTGTGTTGTTCAACTACAGGGGCAATTGTTGTGCCTGACTGTGGTGTGCTCATTTGTAAAGGGGTTTGTTGTGATGAGTTTAATATATTCAGCAATTTTATCGCATTGGCAATTTCTGGTAAAATAAAACAATGTTCACAACACTTGGATGTCTCGGATGCCACCGCAGTTTCCAATGTCACTACGCCTGAATCAATAAATTTGGCTACCTGTGCAGAAAAGAACAGAAACAAATGTATGTTAGAGCCAAGAAAGGATGTGGGACATAACATTCTTTCTTATGGGATAAGTTTTTTTTGTTTGGTCGACGTTAAAGCGATACTGCTCTCTGCAATAAAATGCATATATGTTAAACGGTCATCATTTCTTGTGTTTAATTATGCTCTCTAATTTTCTCATCGAGCTATATCCATTTTATAATTGGATCTTAAACATTTGGTAAACAGAAGAGCTCCAGAAATATCGTGAGTTATCTCTTTCACAACTCACTCAAGCAATAATTAGGGTATTCAAAATTCACCGTGTAATATTTTCTATATATAAATGGCTGTTGGGTAAAGATGCATTAAGATCAAGCACAGCCAGAGTTGAACGGATTACTAAGAACTTATTAACAATCAATCTGAACACTGAGCAGCCAGAACATCAAAACAGGTTCAACAGGAAAATAAATAATCAAGTGACCCAAGCTGCAAGATGATCAAAAAATTAAGTTGTGCCCAATGGGTCATGGAAACCACCCTGACACCACTGGCAACAAACAAAAACATCACAGGGAGAAATACAAATACAGGAAGCTTCCTCCAAGCACCCGCTAAAAAATGCAAAGACAACAAAACCAATAATATATATACCTTATCGGTCTCTTTCTGAATATCCTCAACTCTCATGTGTTGTAAATAGTCATTTGTCGTCATTGTAGCTATTTGTCGTGTCTGTTGAGTCAGGTCTCTGTCAGTCTCAATGTTCTCCTTTGCTCTGGTGGCTGCCGGAAATTGTCCAATCATCTTTATGTTAACCTTGATAAGGCAAAACTATTTTTAATTCTTGAGGTTCAATAAATATGTAATTTTTGACTCATTTTGTATAAAGAATGTAGTCAAAGGTGCTATCTGGGATTTTACCAAATGAAAATGGCCTTTTTTTTCCTTCTAGAGTTGGACTTGAAATGTTATTAAATTATTACTGTATTATTTATATATGAAATATATCGATTAAGCGCCATGATTTAGTTCAAAAGTAAAAGTTATATTTCACTGTTGTTAAATATTCACGTCGAACTGTTCTGTGTTAAAGACATTCAGTTTTATTATGTTCTTACTTTTCACTACGAAACACAGAGGCTACAAGTATGGCATGTGAGGCCACATTTAGCAACTGTGATGGCCAATACAAAGTACATGTAGTAGGATATTTATAGATGCATACCCCATCTGTTGCAATCTTCTTCGTCAGATTCTTCAAAACAGAAACAATAATGAAACCACTATTTCACTTATCTATTAAAGTGCAATTTATAGAATTACATGGTGATGCAAAAGGTCATACCTATACACAGACTGATGATTAATTGATGTTTACGACATGCTTTTTGAACTTGTGTGGAAGCATTGTACAAGTTCTTAAAAATACATGTGTTCCAATGATATAAAATTAATGTGTCTCAGAAGAAAGAGACTTCCAAGGAAACATTTTCCAAACTGTTTTAGGCACAAATGGAAAATGTTTGTTTATTTGTTTGTTTGGTGGCTTAATATTATAGTTGAGGTGTGCCAAACGGAAGGGAGAAACTTAACTTAAGATATAGTGACACTTATACAATTGGCTTACCTGCTTTGCCTTCTTTCTCTTCAGAGTGGGAATGTTTGGATGAGGGACAAGTTGAATTTGATACAGCTAGTAAAGAGAGAACATTTCCAGTATTAAATAAAACATACATAACTTTTGGGGATAACAAATTAAGAAGCAAAATGCACAAATGTATTAATTGTCAAAAAATATACATTCTATTTGTAGAATATGGTATTAATGATGTAAATACCCTAATAAACCTGTACCTAACATGGGTCCATTTTACTCACCTCTTGTCGAGGAAGCTTGGCTCGAGGCACCTCTGGTATTTCTTCAACACGTTCAACGTCATTCCTCTAAAATTTGGAAAGTATAATTAGTGATTGATAACTTCTTCCATTGTCTTTTTCTATCATCAGCTACATGTCCATGCAGTCCTTATTTTTTCAAAATTTTCCATAACCAATCCAGCATTCACGTGAAATTAAACCCACATAACCTATCATTCAGTTACGTGAAAAAGAAAATTGTGCGAATGGTAGTTTTCGTACATAGGTAATGTACATATACAGTGTAATTACGCTCTGTGCAATGATATACCGCGTAAACGGTTATAACTGGCACCAGAAATCCTTGTGTCTGATTTTAATTAAACAACAATCAAACATAAAGTCTTTATAACCAGAAGACCTACCTGAGAATACTCCGCGGGTGGGTTAAACAAGATGGGACTGTCATAATATAGTGTTGTAATAGCTTAGCATAACTGTCTGCCGTTCTTCATCAAAACAAAAGAGTAAATCCGGTCGTTATAAGGGCAAAGCAAGGCACATTGGGTGTAGTTAATGCAAAGAGTTTACAAAGTAATCCAGTTGTTTCGTTTATTTTGAACTGTCAACGCTTTCAAAACCCAGAGTAAAGCTAAAGAAGACCATAGAGCTTAACGGCGCCTTTTATTGGCTGTAGAGCTGGAGCCAGCCAACCTAGGTGTCCTTTTTTGCGCTGTTGTCGATCTGTTTCACTTTAAGTTAATAAAACAATTGTGTTTTTTAATTTTTTTTTATAAAATTTACGTCATAATTGTAGCCAAAAATGGTTCATAGTTAAATGAACTTTGATTATGTTCAGTTTAACATAACAACTGTTTCCGACAGCGTATGGGAATCCTTTTGTCGCTGTAGCTATCATTTACATGACCTAAGTGCATAACCTCCACGATCTTTCTCGTGAAAAAATAAGGTCTAATCATGTATGTTTCATTTTTTCTATAATTCACATGTATCATATGCATGAATACAGGAATCCTACATGTAGCTTGTACATGGACATCATTCAAAGGAAAACTGATGTTTGAGTTTTTATCTTTCAAGCTTTTGCAGTAAAAAAATAAGCCAAGTATTTGTTATCAATACTAGACAAATCAGCAACAATAAATTATAAAAATATACAAATAATACATACACTTTCACCATCTGAATCACTTTTTGGCCAAACTGCCTGATAACCCCCCTCTCCTTCGTCAGCCTCAAAACGCCTTTTCCTTTTTTTCATGATGCTAACTGCCCTCAAAGTTGAAGGCTAATTAACATCAGAATTGTTTACAGTTTTGTGGTCTGCTGGAGAAAAAAAATCATTTAACTGATATGAAGCCCAATGAAAACTAAAATTTCAAGGCGAATCACAATTATCTTATCCTGTACTCACCTCCAACACACAGGATAACCATCAGGTATTGGGAGTTGTACCACTCTAAAGTGCAGATCATCGATGTTATAATGTCCGCACCTGGTTCCACTCTAAAACTTTCCGCTTTT
>JAQQZZ010032299.1:0-10695 GCA_030265115.1 Mopalia vespertina | reverse complement strand
AACCTATAAATAGGTCCTCCTAAATTAAGTTTGCATAACCATGGGGAAACCCCGTTCTGACCAACAGCACAGGCCTGAGTGCTAAATAGCGGAACTGGCATCTGAGGTTTGATGTAATGAATTCGGACAAATAAATCCCCAGTTAAACAATTAGATGAGATTCTCGAGATTTGTATATAAAATAAAAAACGAAAGTGAAACTAACTGGTCATTCCTTAGCAAGTTAACCAGATAAATGGCAAGAAGCCAAGAATACCTGTATTTTGTCAAGGACTCTCTTACCTCAATTATAACGTTAAAAATTCCAATTCGAGTGACTTTCAGCTCTCCGAAACATTGACAAATCAAAATCATTTGCACGTAGTCGATCTTAAACGTAACATTGTCAAAAATAACATCACTGTGCAGAAATAAAGAACTTAACTTACATGTACTGCAAATTTGTGCCTGGCGAGTTATGCTAAATATATCTAAACCCTGTGCAAAAAGCATAAACCTATCCCCACTCAAAAAGTTCAAAACCATTTACAAATGTAAGTTAACTTTCACATTTCCTTATCGTCGAAAAAACAATATTCATCTACATGTATTCTTGTCTTGTCTAATTTGATTAATTAGAATGCAGTATTTTTAGTCACATCTGCATGTATTTCAACCAATTTTTAAGTAGGCTTTTTGCAGTGGATAAACAATCAGAATGTCTAGCCACCACACTACATCATGTATGTATGCTTATTGTACCAAACAGCTATAACAAACAAAATAGCATGTGTCAGTGGACAGTATAATGATCTAGACAAGTAGTTATGATTTATAACATCATGTGTGGAAAATAAACTGCATAGATATTATGACATTCATGTATTACATGTAAAACTCTGCCCTATGTCATTTAAGTGTTCAATTATTCCACATTCATATTTGCTATCACAGCAAATATTATATATGATTTTGTATATATACATCTATCTACACATACATAATTGCCAAGATAAGATTGGCAACATTTACATGGATGAAGATTGGAGTGATTCTATCGTGAGTGAGCCTCTATAGTTCAATTTGTCAAATGTTGGCCCTGTAAGTCTTAGGTTTGATCCCCTGTAAAGACATGCACCTCTTACTCTCTACATTAAAACAAAAATATATACCAGTCATAAGTTTTGTTTACATTTACCAAGTTTCATTGTTTGTTGGGGTCAACCATTCAAATACTTTTACGTCATTATTGCACAAAACCGTGGACTTTTACAATCTTGACCCTAGAGCAAGTGACTGTATCAACTTGAGGAAGGTAGCCAACACTAAGCAGCATCAACAGCCCTGACTATTGCAATGATACTGAGCTGCTATCTCATTCTACAGTTTCTGGATACTATTCTTAGTGGACATACATGTAGCATGTACATGCAGGGCTGTAAGCCTGTAACTTAACACCCGTGGCCAGTACAATTTATTCTGGTCAAGTCAATGTTTGGTTTGGCTTGCCCTGAATAGCAGGAGATCTTTTCAGGATGGCATCATGGGTATTGTTTTAACATTTATAGAGCAAGTGAATTTTGACTTGCCCCAGTGGCAATCTCTTTAAACGGTTCAGTACATCAGTTAGACAAATGAGATGTCCGGACAAATCTAAACAATAATATAGTTGTTCAATAGAGTTCTGAATCTCAGAGAGTACAGGCGGTGAATGATCTGTAACTCTCCTATATGTAGAATTTAAATAAACTATGGCAAGTTTTTAACATTTTAGTTAAGATCAACAAATTTCAATCGTACAAGCTTTCTCTTTATTCGGATGTTAGGTGTGGACAAGTGTGATCATCACTCTCCTGTCATTGAGACTGGAGAGGGCAGAGCTTAGTAAACTAGTACTGCAAAATCCAACTACAGGATTTTATTCTTCAGCAAGTCACAAGCCCATGCAGTCTATGTCGGCCACCTGGACAGTGCACAGGACAGTAAAGACCCCCAAAAGACCCCTGCAAACTCAGTCTAATTTAAAATTTTGCTGTGTTCAAGAGATCCTCATTTGACAATCTTTCATATTTTCAGATGGTAAAGCCACAAAACACATCTTGCATGCATGTGACACGATCATACAATTCAGCGTTCAGGCTACCTACAAATGTCAGAAGTGAAGTAGTTTTACGAGGTCTTTGTGCTTGTATCACACCAGCTCTTTTGTATCCTGTTTAGATCTTTTCTTCAATTTGAAATGTTTAATCTAGCCAGTGTGCATGAGCCATGACCAGGGTTACATCATTAAGGACACCTGAATGGGTTTAAAATAACTCTGACGATCAACTAAGGAGTCTCATGTTTGCCTGTTATTCAATAGCTGTGACACTTTAAATATGTGTGCAGCATACTGGATTTGTCCAATAACAAGAGTTTCCACAATATATTCTGTCATATACATAACATCGGCCAAATTACAGCATCTTGAACACATGGCAGCTTGACTGCTGGCAAAGTTTGGACTTCTTATCTGTCCCGCCCACATAGTGTTCCATTACCAGCATTTTATTCTTGTCAACGGATTTTGGTCCTTTTAAAACTGTAATTCGATCTCTTCTTTGTCATTCAGTGTTTTTTCCCATACAACAAAAGCATTTGTGACAGTTTTGTACATTGTACAGCTTGCTTCTCTCACACATACTGACACGCATGAATTAACACACTCCCAAGCAAGGTCATTCTAGTCAACATGCATTTGTAGAAACAACCTTCTAGAAAACTATCGCTAACATGGTTTATGAGTTACTGGGAATGTGGAATGCATCAGTCAGAAGACATTTCGTATCAGAAAATGTACACTCTACGTCAACCTCAATCCCCCATTGATTTCAGTTACTGAGGTGGCACATCATGGGTTTTTTAGAAAATAGTGACATTCATTCTGTTGACAGTTGCATGGACAATTGTGACAGTTTTAGGTGTTGAGGGTTCTACGAGAACTGTAGCTCACACACAGTTACAGGTTCATGCCAATTGGCTGCTAACACTAGTCTTGATGAGGGCTTTAAAACGGTAACCCATGCTTGCCGTCTTTTACAGGAAATAAGGTCTTATGTTCCACTACATCAGTGTTTCATTCCACCCAATGAAGGGGTCATGACAAAGGGTAACCACATGATGAGGGTTTCATGAAAAATGGTGAAATCACACGTGATGACGATATATGAAACCTGTCACATCATACTCAAGTCAGGATTTCGTGAAAAAATGGCAGAAATCTCACGTCTAAGGGTTTTCGTGAATTGAAATCACTCATTTTTGTCCCCTTTTCTTCATGTTGGAAATTGTCGAGATTAGGGTCAAATAAATGCTATTTTATCCTCCTTGATAATCTTTAGTCCGTCTTTTCATGTTCTTCATTATCGTACTGCAAATAAAATCATGACATGATGAATTTCTGACATTGGACAAACAAACTGGTCAATGTTGCCATTTTTAATCAACTGATTATTATAATTACAGACGGATGTCTGTTTGTTTGCTTTGTGTGAAAGGCAGTGGCTGTATAATTTATTCTGAATGAATTTGTAAATTAAATTTGATGGCTTCATTTCATTGTGACAGTCCATGTGGATTCTGTATAATCAAATAACATTGAAAAAGAAAAACAAATAAATATCCAATGTTGACATAGCAAGCTTTATGACAAGGACATTCCTAAAAGTGAGATAACTTATATAGAAAGACCGAATATAGGCTCCAAGACATCTAGTTAAACACCCAAACAGTCCCTACTTTTACAATTAATCATACATTGCGAGGAGATTTTATCCTTCCATCATAAATAAAATGAAACAGATAATCGTTATTGGGACATGTTTGTCACATAATTTCTGGGGGGGGGGGGGTATGTCTACAAAAACTATTTGTATCTTGGTATAAAATTAAATGATCTTCAAACTACTTGATTTAGTTTAGAAAATAAGGATCATTGAGCACCACATAAGCTTGTTTGGGACTTTGAGGGACTGCCTGACCAATGACTATTAAAAGAAAACCACACAAAACATAGTGAATAAAGTCAAATGTGTAAATTAAGAGAGCAGCACACTACATAGAACAGCTTTTCGCTAGAGTGTACATGATGTAGCTCTGAGAGCACAAGGGCACAGGAAGCTGTTTGTTTGATTGGGGTATAATGCGATATTTTAGGCTATATCACTCACATGTCGACATTCCAGTTCAATGGGTGAAGGATTTATGTGTTTGATTGGGGTTTAGCGCCATAATAAAGGTTTTTTCACTCACATGACGGCATGCCAGCCAAATGGGTGAAGGAAACCACCCTCAAAATACAATAGATCGGATTCCTGTTGCCCCTTAGCTCCAACATGTTTAAAGCACAGGAAGCTCTAAGCCACCACAACATTATTTGACATACATTTATGAACCAGAATAAAACTCCCGTCAGTAAAACATAACTTTCCAAACTGGCAACAAATGTGTCCAACATTATAAACCAAAAGTATAGTTACCATTGCTAGTTGCCGTCCTATTTTACCAATCGTAACCCCGCCAGAGAAAAATATACATGGAAGCCAGGATCGTACGTATATAAAATCAGGCTCTGTATACCTGAAACATGTCCAAATTGAGGACTCATTTAATATTGCTAGAGAAGCAGACATTTACATTTATCAATGATTATACAGTGGTGAGCTAGTATCTATTGGCCTTGTTGATAAACCAGTTAATCAATACTGATAATACATGTATAACCACAATACAGGAGAACACACAGACTTGTGCTAAGCTGGTGTACAGCGACTGGTATGTCATTTTCAACCAGGGTTCAATTGCTTTGTCAAACCCAAAAGAAGACGATAACAGCAGATAAAATCACTTAAGTTATCCAGGATCAAACATAGAACTTGAGCATGATGTGACATCATGTAATTCAGTATTTAAGTTTACAGTGAATTGAACAACTGACCACAGATTTCAGATATATAGTTTTTTGTTGTGTAAACTATCAGTAAGGAGACAGAGTAGACCATTAAGAATTTCATCTCCTTTTACTACCTTCAAATATTGAATCGAATGCACTTGCTTTACAGTTAACATCATCACTCCTGATGACAAAATGAAGTGTAAAAGCATCGAGCAAACATATATTTCTGTGTTCAGATTTTCACTACTAGTGTATTATACTAGACTTATCAGTGGAACAAGAGGTTTTTTTCCACAAGCTTTATAGCTGGACTGTTTTCTGTTTGAAGGAAAACTAGTCTTAAGGATATACAGAATTAAAGTACTTGACCTACTTTCCAAATACCAGACATGGGAACTGGAACATATGTATGTTAGTCACAGTTATCAGGACGTTAAGAACTATCATATTTCTTAATTTAGCATGTAAATAAGACAAACGGGACCCGCACACACGATTCAGCGGAGGTCATGATCAGAACATGTCATGAAAATGGGACGCGACTTCATAATTCATAATACAATGGCATTCTTACAGCTGTATTGCTTAACATCTGTCAGGCTTGAATCACAAAATGTATATTTTTAGATTATTTACTGGCTAGTGAGTCTCTCAGAAGAGAAACCCGATCCAGACTTACATCACATCAAAACCATCTTTCCCACATAAATGATCTCATTTTAAACAAAGGACTGCATAGATATGAAATACAATTATTACAGGTTTTTTACCTTATTCTGTAAAGATCAATTCAAGAAATATAATAATATATTATTACTAGTTAACACAGGACTAGTGAAGCCCCATCAGTAAACCCAGTCCTCCCTTACTAAACCTCAACACCATAATTCAAACAGTACTTATTTTATTTTAACCAACTAACTCTACAGTGACATGAGTGATTTATCTGACAAGCTGATACATACCTGTAAACTCCATTATAGACTAGAAGTTGTGTGACGAAAGTGGCAATGACAGCAATGGCCACTCCCAAGCCAAATCCACTTCGAGAGCGGTCAAATAACCACCATAAACCTATAGACATGGCTGCAAGCGACAGAGATAATTGCATATTGTTGGCAAAGTCAATTTTCTGAACAGTGTGGTCAAGGAATACACAGGCATAACAATATCCAGTATTCAATATAAATATATGGCTGATTGATTGATTGAGCGGTCAATTGCTTTGTCTGTTAATCCTTGGTCAAAGGTTATTTAATTTAAATGATGGTAGTTAACTCCACATGTTAGTGATGATCTTCTGTCTAAAGTGTAGCATACATGTAGATAGACGTTATTAAACTACCTGAAACTCAACAACTCAGTGAGACTAATACTTAAGGAGATTACCTGCAACTATTAAAATGAAACTGGCTGATACTGATTTTCAAGTACCACTGAGTTTCAAGTTGAAGAGCATGTAGATCCACATAAAACTCTTTCTGATTAGTTGCAGCCAGTGTCACTGGGTTTCAAAAAAGTGAGTTTCTGAGTCAGTCTGCCCCTAATAAAGACAACTAGCCTATTTGACAGCTTCAACAATATAAATGGAATACTATCCTTTTTTGTGTTGAGCGATTTAGCTTGGGTTTAATACTTTACGACATTTTGCAAATTTTCCTTTAACCTTCTATTTTCGCAATGTTCAAAAGAGTTGTAAGATCATCTATTTTTGCTAATTTAAACCAAATTTTTTTTTTATAGCAATCAAAAATAATGCTCCATACAGTTAACATAAAATTCCAGTCTGCTACTTTAACAAAGGGTCTATGCACCGACAAAAGCAGATCTGTAAAGTCATTATTTGTGGAGATGGAAATCTGCCAAGTAGTGGCATACTGTGAATCACATGTACTGTGAAACAAGAACATGACTGGCCTACATCACATAAAAAGGTTATCTCTATAATATTATCTCACCTACATGCTATCTGTCTTTAATAAAACAGTTGAGTCTACACTATCATATGACCAAAACAACTACAAGCTATCTGTCTTTAATAAAACAGTTGAGTCTACATGTGCACTAGCATAAACCTTTCTGTACTGTCAACAAAAAGGATTGTATTTACAACACTGCAGCACATGTCAGCTGATGTTAATTAAACAATGTTTGCTTCACTGATAGTGGTTTAATGCCGTACTCAAGGCTATTTCACTTATAAGTATGAATACGGACTGATCACTCTCATCCTGCCTTAAATAAATAAGGTGGAAATCTGGAGGATAGCTTGCGATTGCTGGAGTGAACTAGTGTAACTCTCTCTGACATATATTGAGAGCGACAGAGGCACTCAAACTTTAAACGATGTAAACAATGTTTTTTAGAACACGTAAGTGGTGGAGTGTGGACATTGGAAGCAATTTTTTAATTTCACACAAACATGTCAATCAAAATTGCCACACAGATGTCACTTTCTCTTTTAATGTTATTATTACATGTAAAATTAAACAATCAACCCCAGCTCATTATAAAGGATACAGCACTAGCATGGTTGATTCCCACAAAGACCGCTACACATCTCATAACACTCGACCATTCTCTCTTATAACGATGAACCTCTCCTAGTTTGTTATCCAAGCATGGGTATAACAGACCAATGACCGCTGCAATAGAAAACAATTTAATATAAGCTTAATTATCACATCTGGGATTATTATATCACACACTGAACGAATTAAGTTGTTAATTTGTGGTCAGTGTGTGGGATGGTGGGTCTGAATGATTGGTGGAACAGCTTAATGCCTTGTTTAAGTGAAATTCAAGGCAAGGTACTCCGAGGTTTAACTCCTTACTTAAGGTCATCTCACTCATATAATGGCATGCCAGGACAATAGGTGGATTGAAGTGTAAAAAGCTGACTTTTGAGATTGATTTATGATTGATAGTTGTTTTACGCCAAATTCAACGGTATTTCAGCTTTTGATAACTCCTGCCTGTTAGATATTATAAACATTGGACATATCTTACTATCTTATTTCCATTTCATTCACCTTTCTTTTTTGAATGCCTATTTTTGTATTTAAAAGAGTAACAATCTGAACCATACCTGCTGCTGTGCCACAGCTGGGGGGCACCCACCATGCCGAGGAGAATAAGCTGGCTAATTCCTCTGGTGCAAACAACGTGACCTGGCGCTGAACTTGCAATAAGTTAAGGACTAGGGCAAAGAGAACCCCGACTGAGAACAACACAGTACCACGCAGAAATAAATATCCAATCGACCCCATGCTGTGTTCCGAAGGACTGAGGAATGGATACACTGTAAAGGAAAATAAATTGATTATTAGCTCATATCGTGCCACAACATTACATTCTGATTCTTCACACTAAGGAATATTAGTACCACACTAGGCCTAGTTGTGCAGCTAGACCAAAAGATTTTTTTTAGTTATCATGTAATGTGCATGAATCTTCAATGTAGAAGAAAAGATGGCAGATCGTTACAGTTACACTCTAACTAGCAATGGGTAATACACAGCCTCCCTGCACCCTAACTCTGCATCTCTAGACAAGACTACATAAATAGTCCGAGGGGCTCAGACAATAGTTTTTGAGTTATTCTCTTTCGTCAAAAATTAATGTTGTTACTTTTCGCCGTCCAGCATTGTCAAAAACAAAACATCAGGGCCACTGTGACTACTACATAATATGATAGACTATTACAAATACAAAACTATGCATCGATCATTTTTGGGCGAAGTCCAAATATTCACTTTGACTATCTTGTAACAAATATTGTTAAGATAAGTAAGGTTACACTGTAGGCCATATTGCCACTCCAGATGATTTCAGGGCTAGACAAAAACAGATGGTTTTAACCGTGTTACAAATCAAAACATAAACAAATAAATAATTCAATTCCAAACAGAAATGAACAAGCAGAAAAATAAGTGTATTTCTGACTGCTCCGAAAGCAGTTCAAATGAGATACGTATTTCAAGTTGCAATGCACTCATTTCCATTCATAGCTAGCTACGTCAATAACACAGCTAGATTATGAAAATGAAACTGTACGAATAAACAACCCAATTTTCTCTCAACTATCACCATATCTGGAAATCCCAGTACCTACCTCGCTCCTGAGAACGTTGTAAAGATATAACAGAGAGCAAGCAAAGGTGAGACTAAGAATTATCTGTTCTTCGTTTCGATTGTCAGCTGTATTTAGAAAGTCGGACCATCGTCTCGGCTGACACAGCAAACGTCACACGATTCTACAACTCGTCTGATGAAAACCGACCAATCAGCGAGCAGTGTCAGGCACACGCCATCTCCCGCGCTTTACGTTTTTTTCTAGGTCAAACAATCAGAAGTGTATTCAACAGGGGGGCTCGCTATGGTGTCTTTGACACAGTTAAAAAGTAACTCACGTGTACAATTTTATGCAGCTTAATTAATGAATATATATATATTTTTTTATGGATCGTGAGGATCTTCTATGAAACTTAAAAGCGGTTTGGGGAATTTGTCATTTTTGTTTGCATAACATTTATACAGGAAAAATAAATGTAATGTTCCATATTTAAAATATATATCGACCACCATATTATGTGACCAGCATTATGTATATGGGTCTACATGTATACATAAATAAATATACGTATCATAAAACAAGGTTTAACTGTTTAGCCTGCCGCCTCGTGAGCTATAAACTGTTGCAAAAGGACAGAATGCAGTCAACAAGTCGATAATGTAATAGCTTATATTTTAGGACAATCCAACGTTGAAGTACCAAGTACGACATATCGTATAAAATACACGGTCTTTAGAAGCGTTTATTAGCCCGAACATTGGGCTTATAGGCCTGTGTTTGCACCTTTTAAAAATTCGGACATTCCTCTTGCAAACATGTCTGTCGACAAGGGTAATGGCAATATGATAAATAAGTCGACAGAGCTGATTTTCTCAGCTAAGCGTTTATATACTTGTATGCCAGGCCGAGTTAGGTGCAATATTGGCTTTTCACGCACTTTCTCGCGTTGCTTTTCGTGTACAGCCGACGTGTTATATTTAACGTCACGTGATGTTTTAGCTAGAACTGAGATTACCATATATGTATATATGGTAGTCTAGAATAAATGATAATAAAGCCAATTGTGCACCTTAATTAATGGCCAGGCCATGTTAAATATAAAATTGTGAGGGTTCGAGGATAATCTTGTTTTATAGGGCTGCTCAATCTGTATCTGGATTAGTTATCCTCTTGAGCCTCCTTGTATAAATAACAACACATCGACAGAAAGCTTTGTGCCTGACTTTAGTTCAGTCAGTGTGACCGGCTTATCGGATAATCCTCTCATGACCCTCCTTTGTCACATCATCACGTGATACCTATCACACTTCAAAATGGCTACCGGTGGGAGTATTTTTGCTGGTAGACCGAGAACTGGTTCAAAACCGTCTTCAACTCAGTTAGACGCAGACGGAAATGAAATCGAAGTAAGCAGTCGGCTCTTAAGCTTACTGACTTCATGCATGTTTAAAAATTGCTTACTGTTTATTTATCAATGTTTTATTTTTAAATAGTAAATCTGACAGGTGCGAAAACTGGACACCGAATAACAAGATTGTCAAATGAACAGGTTGGAGTATCGAGATCGAGCAACGCTGCTACATCAATAGCTACTATATCTACACCAAGCTACAACAGGCAGGCGACTGTGGCTTTGTGGTTAGCGTGTGTGCTTACTAATCCTACACTAATGTACCATTCACGGAATCGAGTCCGTCTGTCGACCATC
>JAQQZZ010032288.1:0-10695 GCA_030265115.1 Mopalia vespertina | reverse complement strand
ATAACTCCATAAATTCTGTGACGAGCGTGCCCAATTTCAATAGGCTTCCCACAATTCACTAGATACATAACATATCCGAAGTTGGTGGCCCTACATGATTTCGTTTCGGAGATATCGCGGTAATGGACAGACATACATGATGATGACAATACCCCTAGGCCAAAATTGGCAGAGGGGTAAAAATCAACGTATGATAAAAGTTTTATTCATATTACATTTTCATACTAATTTCATTCAATGGCGCTTCAAGCCTTAATTTAAAAAAAATAAAAAATAAAAATAAAAAAATATATACATATAAAAAACAACAGTTAAAATAATACAAAACAATGGCACCAGTCCATTAAAAATTTCTGGCAAAACTTACTTACAAAAGTTGTTCCAATTCTGGATATTGATTCATTTGATGTTTTGAGTCATAAGCGCTTTGTTTGTTTGAGTTTTAACATTGTACTTAAGGTTATTTCGCTGTGATCGCATTCCAGCCTAACGAGTAAAGGAAATTATCCTCAACTCCACTGGCAACAATCCAAGCCAATACAGGACAATCACAGGATGCAATACAAATACATCACAAACAGACAGGCTTTGTGTTGCCCTGGACTCTGAGAGCACCAGGGCAAAAGAATTTTGTTTGTTTGATTGATTGGGGGTTTTACGTTGAACTCAAGGGTATTTCACTTTTATGACAACGGATTGTCCATTTTACACTGTTCCTTACCTAATTATGGTGGAAATCCAGGAGAAAGCCTCGTAACCTTAACTAGTGTAGGTGGTGACGCCAACCAGTCAAAATACACAAGCACTATGCTTAACTGACCCTACAGAACCTAACAGACTGCCCTGATTTTTCATCCCAAGGGTGTGACACACGTTTTCATTTAATTTTGCCATTAATTTAAATACAAAAAAAAAACATTGACGAAAAATAAATGTGATATAAAACATGCATGACCGATGGTTAATAAATTTCATCTGCTTGTGATTGGGCCCTATATTTCAATGCACAAGGAATGTGTTTGCTTGATTGGGGTTTAACATTGTACTTGAGATAAAGCATATTAGCGTTGACAGGGTGGTTTGCCAGCCCAATGAGTAAAGGGGAGCACACTCCATGTTACTAGCAATGATTATTTGTTCGATTGGGGTTTAACTTAGGGTTGTTTCTCTCCTAGGAATACGTGCCTGCCCAATTGGTGGAGGAAACCATCCTGTAGGCCACTGGCTGCCCAATTGGTGGAGGAAACCATCCTGTAGGCCACTGGCTTCCCAATTGGTGGAGGAAACCATCCTATAGGCCACTGGCTTCCCAATTGGTGGAGGAAACCATCCTGTAGGCCACGGTAAGGAAACCATCCTGTAGGCCACGGTAAGGAAACCATTCTGTAGGCCACTGGCTGCCGAATTGGTGGAGGAAACCATCCTGTAGGCCAAGCAGCAGCACAAGACAGAGACATTATTAACAGAGCTGCTTCATGTTGCCCCTAAGGCTTTGTGAGCACCAGGGCAACATGGAGCTCAATCCAACCAATCAACCATAGGAATGATTGATTGGTGTTTTACAGTGCTCCAGTGTATTTCATTTACATGACGACAATAATTGACACTAGCACAACCATAAAATGTAAAGTGTTTTGATACTGTTAGAAGGTTAATTTTCCTCCAGTGTGAAGTTAAACAGCATTGCTACTCTCCAAACTGCCATTAGCCAGAGGGCAAGAATATTCGAAACAGTTTTAATTGGAATAGGGATCGACACAGTTTTTACTCTTCATTCTCAAACCAAAGTGAGAAGAAAACTAGTAGGCCTAATTATTGCATCTGACTCTACTAGGATTAATCCTACACCCAGTAAACTTTGCCTTCAAACACAGGGTTTCATTGCAACAATCTGATTTTAAAGCCATAATGTATTTGTATAAGCAAAACGGTTCAGTAGAAATCCACATACTTTGTAGAAACCAAGTCTAGATTAGAAGGTCTGAAAATGCTTCCAGCTATACTTAATTTTCTACGGCTTATCAAATTTAATTCCTTTTTAATTTAAATTCAAGAAAGCCTGTTCTATCATTTTTTTGGCGATTGATTGATGTTTAAGGCAATGCTTTAAGGCATTTCACATGTATGATGTCAACGTTCAATGTAAATGTGAAGGGTTTTACTCCCCTGCAATTGCTGAAGCTACAACCTGTGACTCACTCATGGTCGACAGATGGACTTGATCCTGTGAGCTGTACATCGAAGCAGGATAAGTAGACAGACACACTAACCATTAAACCACAGCTTCGGGACAGGTTATTGATGTTCCGTATTCACGTTCCAGAAGTGACAAACACAAGTTATACATTTTAACAATAAATTTACAACTTCAAAATTTCTGTCTATTGGCAGGTCGTATTTCAGAAACACCAAATGTGTAATCTCATAATCTGTCTTTCAAATCTTTTAATTTGCTTGATTTTGTGCTGTACATACTTTATTTCATCCATGCGACATTTGCATGTGACCCTATGTTGGATTCATGTGGTCGTATGTTCAATTGATGTGGTCGTATGTTCGATTCATGTGACTATGTTCGCTTCATGTGGTTGTATGTTCGATTCGTGTAATTGTGTGTGGGAGAGCATGCCAGCAACAAGCAGAAGCATTTCTGGGTTGCCCATTTTCCTCACACAATAATGCTGGCCAGTGATCTGTTATTGAGCATTAATCCTGTTGACCGGACATCGGATTAATAATGAAATCATATATAAATGGATAAGGTTTTTGTTTGACTTGGGTTTTATTCAGTACTTCAGGTATAGTCCATCATAACAGTGCTTCATCCCAATGGGTGAAGGAGGCTACCCTTCATCTCACTGGCACAAACAATGACAATCACAAAATGAACACCATAACTGATTGACTTATTGTTGCGCCTTTATCTCAGAGAGCACCAGGGCAACAAAATGCTATCATCAACTGCCTGCCTTATAAAGCAAGCAAGACAAGCACAAAACACCAAAAGGTGTAATTAGACGAGGTCTGCTTTGAATTGTTGTAAATAATGCAGATACCTACTGGGCATAAGAAGCTTCATTCAGTCAGTCACATATTTAATAAGCCAGTTAGGCTGTTAGAAATTCTTGCAAAGATTTTAATACACATATGACTAGTATCTGGTTGTTTTTAGAATATCAATGCAGTCTTTGGTTAGCACTGGAGGAAGATTAACTTTCCAACAGTCCTATAAATGAAATACCCTAAAAGAACCAACAATCAATCAATTTGTCAATCATCAATCATGAAAATATTCAATTTAAAAAAAACTAAAATCATTGCCGAGACATCAAGGATTGTGGATTAAGCAAAAGCACTTGGTCAATTATTGGTCCAGACGTGAAATCTTGAAGTGGTCTAGAATGTTCTAGCGCAGGTCCGATAGTTATCAGATAACTTGTTTTAGTGGCACTACATCGTGACTTTATACATGGTATTGTTTTTTATATTTATTTTATTTTTTAGAAATGTTCGCAACAATATGGGCAGGCAGATGCTAGAAAAACTATTGGTCGCAAACACCAGATTAAATCCCTAATAGTGGATTAGAGATAGACCGGCAACATGGTGTGACGTTATCTAAAACCAGATTAAATTTAATTGCGCTTGGAGTGATCAGCCAATGACTTCAATTTCTCCGAGATTCCGCCGAAGTTATGCCTTAAAACCACAAGCTGTGTATCCAGGCTCTGGTTGATATGACGAACATTTTTATCAGGCATCAAGTCCAAAAATTCTGTTTTCATTGAATGTTTGGTTTGTTTTATTAGGCTGTTATTACATACTTAAGGTTATTTCACTTATATAGCAACGTGCAAGTCAACCAATAAAACAAAGCACCATTATTGTCACTAACAGTTAATGATGGAACACAATCAAAAAGCACAAAACATTGACAAATTGTGCAAAATTGTGAAAAAACACTACAATATATTCGCTCTATTGCCACTTAGCTCTCCGAGCACTATTAAAGGCACCAAACACCATCCTCTCAAAGTTCAGCTTTATAATTTGTTAAATTTCATGCATGAGTAAACTGTTTTCACAAAGCTTCAACATGATAAAATTGCAAATTCAAAAAACAAATACAATAATTTCATGCCAATACTATGATAAACAGCTTTCATAAAGCTTTAACTGACCGAAATGTCAAATTTGATAAACAAATAAATTACTGTCATGCCAATGTACCCGATTCCATGCAAGTATCATGCCGTATACAATATCATGCTACATATACATGTATTAGGAGTGCTGATAATCAGTGGTAAATGGGAAAATTGATATGGGCAAAAATTCATGCAACGAAAAAATGATTTGAAATAAAAATGCTTTTATTCAATAAATTTATATTTGGAAGTGGTACATGATTCTGTTACATGTATTAATGATAAATTCATAAAAAAATTAACAGAATTAATTTTTTTTACTGAAATTGATCAAAAAGGTTGTAATAGTATATACAAATAGTAAATAATGACAGAGATAGTCATGCTTTAGGCTGGCTCAGGTGAGAAAAAAAAAAAGAGATATAAAAAAAAATAATAAAAAACTACACAACCAACAATATTTTGTTTATTATTTCTCCTATACAATGTTTGCAAAACAAAGAAATAATTTCTGCTTTCCATGGCTTTCAGGCAGGTTATCAAGGCAATGGTAGGATTGAAGTCAAATTTACATATGACGAAATGAGAGCAAAATAAGAGAAAAAGAAGAAAAAAAAGGTCAGTCCGAGGCCGAACTCCAGATCAAAGAAGTAAGAAAATGAAAGGAGAATAAAAGAATTGTAAGTATTTGTCAATTGATAAAATAAAGGCTTTTCCCGCACACAGAGAAAATCTTAAAATATTCATATCCATTCAGCCAGAGTTCTATAAATGCCAAATATTTTAAAAGTGAAATGTGTAAACCACTATTTGCTGTATTTTGATGTTACCAAGAAAAGGAAGAGCAGTTATTCCGGTATTTTAAAAAAATGAAACATGAAAAAATTAAGCCAGTTTTTAAGGATTTCAAAGTAACCTACAAAAATTTAACCAAAGTGAAAAATGTGATGAACTTATCAAAAATTCTGAGCAGGTTACTTAGTCAAGATGAAAGTGAAAGTTGAAGGGTGACGGGAGAGTGCAAGACAGGGTTGGGCCATTTACGGCAACAATATTCTCTTTGGTTATCGATTGAAAATTGGCTTGACTGGGAAGGGAAAAGGTATCATGTGTATAACATTGGTGCAAAAGATGGGGAAAATATTGAGAGTTGTGATGTAGAAAAACAAAAATGAAATAAACAGATTAAATAAATTGAAGGATTGCCAGATTTTATTCTTGCTCATCATAGGAAATTTTGTGGTTGAATATCGCTACTAATGATAACACCTGCATGGAACAATGGGAATCGGCAGAAATTAATCCTGTACAAATTTTTGACTTCTTGGAAATATAACATGGTCTGTTACACATTAAAAAAAAAAAAACCTAAAAAAAAAACCCCACACACACCAAAAGGCATATAGCTAAAAGCTTGATGCACAGATTTCTCAATTATGAAAACTTCTACATTAAAACTCAATAATTCAGTTGTAGTAATCCTAAGTAAGACTAATTTAAAATTAAAATCAAATCTGTATTGATATATATTTGAATTCAGAAATAATTCTGAAGTTTGATAAACTATGCAAACAATGTTAGTGTATATGTTGTAGGTGTCTTTTTGTATGCTCGCATGAATTATTTATTTAACTGTTTGTATTCAGTTATGTATGTGTGTTTGATTTGATATTTGATTTACGTGTTATTGCACAAGCAAGATTCAATTTATTTTAAACTTATTTTTCACACAAAGCGCTAAGTAAATCAACCTAAAAGTTTAAATTCAAACATGAATCAATCTTTGAAAAAGGTGAGGGATATGATATAAAGGGAAACTAACACAGAATTTTACAGCAGCTTACAGCTACCATTTACAAATAACGATTAAAGGGCTTTAAAAGATACAACTAGCCACAAATTTAAACGATACACAAAAAATTATTATTATTATGCAGTAACCTTATATTTACAGAATAATGTATATCAAGCTTCGTTTTAATTCTACACAAACGAATCACTATAGAATGGCTTGGGAAAATATCATAATGGACTAATATTAGATAAATATGCAATATTTACAGTCATTTTATAACTATCTATAATGATCACTTACAACCTTTAATAATCTATAAAGAACATTTTGTTTTGGGGAAAAAAAAACCTATAAAAGTTTCCTTTATTTGATTGGAAGACCATGTAATTTAATGTATTAGGAACTGATTTCATAATAACACTTTAACTATATTGTTAGAGGAGATAATCACAGATTATTTGATTAACTGTGTAGTTTTATATGTATTAGATATCAAATCTGCTTAATGTCTTTGTATTCCTGAGTATGACCTTTACACAATGGGAATATTTGTTTATAAAGGGGGATAATTCCGCTATGAAAAGGGGAGCTCACTCTACACTTACATATGCCTTGCATTTCTTCAACTTAAAATATTCATCAATCTAACTATGGTCGCACTTAAAAGAGCTAAAAGTAATGTGTGTTCGGATTATAGTACAACAAATCGAGGGCTTCCAACAATGGCGGTCGCTACACAGTAAAATACACATATGTTGACATGTTATTGACATGTGTATCAGTACAGGAGGCAAACACTTCCGACAGTCATAACTTTGTGATATATAAGTGAAAATAAAAAAAAGTAATAAATTGTTCTTAAAAATGCATAAAATATATTTCTAAAGAGGGTAAAAATAAAAGTACAAAATATATATAGATTGTGCTTAAAACACAGTTAAAAGAGTCTTAAAAGTCGGAGGGGTGGAAATCGAGCTTTAAAACTTGAAAAAGGGATTTTTAATAAAATAAAAAAAATAAAAACTTTAAAAGTATCGAAATTCACCTCTTCGTCCTTGTCTGGAGTTTTGATAAGCCTGCGCTGTATTGGGCTGCTGGGTGTAACCATCGCCTAAATTGGGCAACTGTGGATTATAGACCCCGCTATTGTTACGCACATGCTCTCGGCCATTTCTTTCAAAGTCTCGACCATTTCTGTCAAAGTCTCGTTCAGCAGTCTGTTTTCATGCACAAAGATTAAAGTTTAACACATAATGATATAAAAGGTCATCAGATAATGATACTGGATAAATACATATATCAGATTAATTAACAACATTTGTCTAATTAGGGATTGCCAAACATGCAAAATCAATCGTCTGTAAACAATCATTTGATTTCATTCATAAAATAATTAACCCAGAAATAGTGTTATTATGGGAAATCTCTTTCGCAGCTCACATTTGTGCAAGCGAGCAACTACATCCCTTAAATGACAAACTGCATTGTCTATACATAACCATAAAACATGTATTATACGAAGATCCTTCTATATCACTTGTACATGTATTTTCAGTGTTAGTACCATAATTACATCACACAAATAAAAGCTAAAAACAGGAAGGATTCACTAATTACATGGCATTATACTCTGTTATATTACACTATATTCCAGCAGTGTTATGTATATTTTTATTGTATGTATATGTAGTTTTGACAAAATAAGGTGAACAACTGGAGGGTCTGTATAGGGGGTGGTCGATAAGCGGGAACTGGAGGGTCTGTATAGGGGGTGGTCGAATAGCGGGAACTGTAAGCTGGGTCAGGACATCTTCTAGGGAAATGACAGGCTTTAGAATCTGCTGAAATCTCGCTGTGGACAAAATAATAAAGTAATTTGATAATTTTAGTCAAAACAAAATTCAAAACTGCCAAGTGAAAGTCAAATGGATACAAATATAAGAAATATTTTTTTCTGAACACCTATGTGCCACACAATAAATATTTAAGCGTGTCCATTACCAATTAAATGCTGCACAGCATTTTTCTTCAGATAAAAATGCTTATGAAAGGACAGAAGTCACAGAAGCAACAGCAATGAAAGCATGTAAAAAAACTCTAACCTATGCAGACACTTAGGCTTGGTATGATTGGATATGAAGAGTTATATGTATAGATAGATGCATGCGACAAAAATGGGTCCAAGCACAACGAGTGACAGAAGCTATCACAACATTTCAGAATAAATGGCCAGGGGCTGGTTGTTTAAAGCTCAATTAAATTTAACCCCAGATTAGATTTGTTTGTTTGTTTGATTGGGATTTAAGGTCATACTCAAGAGTATTTCACTTATATGACGGATTGTCCACTTCACACTGTTCCTTGCCTTATAATGGTGGAAAACCGAGAGGAAACCTCGTAAAAAACACCCCCGTGATTGGCGGAGCCACATCGTGTGACTATCTCATATACCTGATGAACGACAGACGGACTCGATCCTGTGAACGGTTAAATGGAGTAGGATAAGGAAGCGCACACGCTTCCACTAAGCCATGGCCACAGGTCCCACCCATATTAGAAGACATCACATTACATTGAAGGTTTATCTCTAATCCTGGATTAGCAATTAATCTAGGTAATGAGTTTCTTTGTTTGATTGGGGTTTAACATGGCACTTACAGTTATTTCACTCACATGATGGCATGCCAGCCCAATGGGTGAAGGAAACCACCCTCTATGCCACTGGCAACAAACAAAGTCAAGACGAAACCATATACAGGACAATCAGCGGATGTTATACAGACATCACAATAGATCGGTTTCATGTTGCACCTTAGTTCTGCAAGTACCAAGGCAACATGAAGCTGCCTCCCAACCCTCTGCCAGGGCACCAGGAAGCTGCCTCCCAACCCTCTGCCAAGGCAACAGGAAGCTGCCTCCCAACCCTCTGCCAGGGCAACAGGAAGCTGCCTCCCAACCCTCTGCCAAAGCAACAGGAAGCTGCCTCCCAACCCTCTGCCAGGGCAACAGGAAGCTCCCTCTCAACCACACCTATTGATTGATTGTATGAAGGCAGTGCTACAACTGTAAACGGCCACACTTCCACAACCATAAAATGTGAAGTATACTTGTAGAGTAGGAAACTTAATCTTAATCAAGTTCTAAAATGCATAGGCCACACTGCTCTTAGCCAGGCTGCTCGTATAGCAAACAGTCAGACAAAGACACAGAGTATGGATTTACATTAGACACATCCCACAACATAACCATTTTGTGTTGCACTGAAAGAGCACCAGGTTATAGTAACCACCCACATTGTTTGCTGGATTGTGGTTTAATGTCGTTACCACTGGCACCGTTAACCACCGTTACCCACACCACTGGCATTGTTTATTTGAGTTCACACATAGTTAATTTATAATGAAGTGTTTAATATTAAAAACAGTTTATTCACAAAGAAAGCTATGCGATTAATGCTCATATATGGTTAAGGTAGATATATAATGGCATGCACAAACAAAATATATATAAGCCACGACAACCACACAACAAGAGTTTTAGTAAACCCAACATACGCCCTCGTGGGGTGGAACCGTAATAGCAAAAGGCACAACTACACCCGATGGGCAATGTGTCTGCAAAGTTTGGCAAAGATGGGCAAAGATTGGCCTTATAGTTTTTGAGTTCTATTCCAGAAACAACCTTTGTTTACATAGAAAGAGCATCTTTTTTTAAATGGTGAATCCGTACGAGCAAACGGTACAACTACTACCAATGGTGAATATGTCTACCAAGTTTCACAAAGATAAGATATAGTTTCCGAGTTTTGCTCCAGAAACGGATTGGAGCCATCGGGCCAGACGTTGGACAGATTTTTAAAATGATGAATCCGTTATTGCAAAAGGCACAACAACAACCGATGGTGAATGTGCCTACCACGCTTCACAAAGATAGGCCTTATAGTCTTCGAGTTCTGCTCCAGAAATGGATTGGAGCAGTATGTATGACGGACACTGATCGTACCATAATACAACCGATTTCCATCAGTTGTATAAAAATACAAAAACAACAATCACACTTTAGTTTAGTTTTACTTTACAGTTAAACCTGGTGTGTTTGTTTGATTGATTGGGGTAAAACACCGTACTTAAGGTTATTTCACTCATATGAAAGTTTGCCAGCCTAAAAGTTGAAGGAAACCACCCTCGACACCACTGGTGACAAACAAAGGATGCAATACAAAAACATCACAAACATATCGGCTTCATGTTGCCCTTATCTCAGAGAGCACTAGGGCAACAGAAAGCCCCCTCCCAACCTTGTGCTACAGCCAGATTTTACATCTAATGTTTTAAGTGACTTTAAAAATGAATTAATTATACAACAACCTTATTAAATTCAGTTTTACAAAATATGTTTCCATTATTCCTGAAGCATGTGTTTTTATTGATTACTTGGTGTTAAATGCCATGCTCACGGGTGTTACCCTTTAATTTCAGGATTACTTCAACAGAAACACTAATACTAATGCAGGCAAATGTGGAGATTTACTGTGTTGGAAAATTAATGTTCCTACTGTGCTGTATTACGACATCATGACTGGTAATTTTTTACCGACAAATTACATGTCTGAGACAAAAGGACATATAAATAGGGACAATGACTAAAACGCTTAATTTTTTATAAATTTTAAAATGATTAAAATGATATAAATTAATATATATATATTTTTTGAATAAATGAAGAGAGAAAAATTTGCTTGCCTCCACTGGG
>JAQQZZ010032277.1:0-10695 GCA_030265115.1 Mopalia vespertina | reverse complement strand
ACACACAGAGAATTAACATTTAGGTAAGACAAAGATAACAGTAAGTACTGGTCAGCATACACAGTTGGATATTAAAATATTATAAAATGTACAAAAGAGAGGCAGATACAATCTTCACAATGTAATATTTGTCCCAGTGAGTAAACTGTTGGATAGAAGCAAAGACCCTTTCTGTGTACGCTAAATAGTTTTGAATAAAACTCCACAATTACTAATGATTTCGTAGAAGTCAATTTCTGATCTTATTGTCCATGAATTAAGGCTCTATGAACAGATTCATCGATCTATCATGTAATCTTACTTGTATTTCGGTATATAGGCTACGCAACCAGAATTATAAAATACCAGGCAATTGTTGATGTAACTTCACGAGTTGACGGCTCACAATCTGCTACACACGGGTTGTCTTGAAAGCCAATCATTTGATCAACTTGACATGTCCGGACATATGGTTGTACGAAATTATCTTAAAACGCAGACAGGTGTTGTATGAATAAATCAGTATGAATGGTTTCAGTCTTAAGTGGCAGATCATAATTTCGAGCTGTCTGGGCGAGAATAATAGTGCTTCCGATCCCTCCATAGTATATCCCAGGTTTCTCTCATCAATGTGTGTTCGAGTTCGGAAGAAAATATTGGATCTTATCGCAGTGGTGACTTTGAAGATGTGTTAATTCGTTTTGGCTTTGCTCGGTTTCATGATCGTAAACAACAGTAAAAGACAGAATAAAACCCACAAATGTCGTAAAACCCTAAGAATGACTAATCTAAAGAATTGGACAGTTCTAAAACAGTCTTATTCTCCTCATCTCATCTTGTAGGACTTACTTATATATGCTTATGATGATTTTCTTAAATTATTTATTTATTTATTTTTTTGTCAATTGACATGATAAAAATAGATGTCAGCGGCGACACAAAATGATTCAGCTATGTTTCAAATTTGGCCACCCTCTTATAACAATTATGATTGTTGCATCTACATTGAGCCAGTATTGCTGATTTGGGACGATCGAGTACTTGTAGATACGTTCGGATACTTTCCGTTACGTTCATCACGTATAGGATACGATTGTAGTCGCGATGTCTTTCACGATGAGGGTTGACAGTGATCACGATTTGAGTTACGATTGGACCCCGACGGATATATACAGGACGACTGAATGTGGACGTCACTGTTTCTTGAACTTCTACAGAGTGAATGCTACAACCCACAACCAATGATATGACAGATCGTGGGAGATCACAGCACATCTCAACAGAGCGTGGTGCTTGTCCAAGTTTGATCCCGATCACAACGATAGTGCCAATCGTGATAGTGGGAACGTAGCATTGGCTAGGTTGGATCCGTTACGAACGCGACGATTGTTCATTCGTAGATGATCGTAGAACTTCTCTGAAATCTCAGGTTTAAATACGAGGGGATGTGAGTCGATACGTTCTGGTACGATTTGGTGCGCTTGGATGTGATATGGTCAGGATTGGTCAGTTTTAGTTAACTTGTTTAAGAGGCATTTAGATGGTGATGTACTAAACAGGACACAAGGCTTTATGGATTACAACTTCTGGATTATTATGCGTTCAACGCATTCAATCTTGTAAGGTATATATATTGGAGTCAAAACTCGTAAATGGTCGTGAATGTCCATGAAAAAGCGTGTCTTCTCGTATCTACTCTCATCTATTCGTGTCAACTTGTATCGGTTCGTGAGTCATTCGTGTCAAGTCGTGAGCAATGGTACCCGACAGAACGTCACAGATCGTGACAGATCGCCGCACATCTCAACAGAGCGTGGTACTTGTTTTGTCCAAGGTCGATTCCGATCGACGACTGACCGTGGATGTCACTGTTTCTTAAACTTCTACAGAGTGAAAACTACAATCCACAACCATTGATGATGACAGCGTCACAGATCGTGGGAGATCGCAGCGCATCTCAACAGAGCGTGGCGCTTGTGCAAGGTTAATCCCGATCACCACGATTTGTAAGCACGATTAGATGCGATGTTTCGCGCTTTGTTACGATCCGATACGATGGGATGCAGTGATCTTATTGACAAATATTAAAGAGGCACGGAATGTTTTAATACCCCAAAATAAGGAGGATTCAGAGCTCTGCTGCATGAAAGAGAATCCATAGTCTATGATAAATCGTAGTGCAATCATTTCCGGTTTGTTATCATTGCTGGTAATAACTTTTATCATTACATTTGAAGTTTCTTTGTCCTCTCCTTTCTACAGATTTGAAAGCAGTAAAGCCTAGCGCATGTTGAGCTGATACACTGTTACAATTTGTTATGACCCTCTCAATCTGATAGCGACGCACCCTTACAGACAAATCCTACATGATCCTATAATAGGATTGTTGACATCCTATAGAATCCTATAAGATAATTTGAAAATCCTGTAGGAGTTTGAAAATCTTATAGGATCCTATAGCTTTATAGGCAAAATCATCATCGATTACCTCCGATCAGTCGCTGATGTAGGTCGACACGACTGGGCACAACTAGTGGTCGATCGTCGTCGCAGCAAAGTAGAACATATTTAACCTCTCCGCCATCTGGTCGACGACAAGACGCAAGAGCGCGTATATCGATAACATCTTGGGACAGATCAGTCACACCCTCCTCGAAGACAATCAGAGGTAACCCAGTTGCAAATTATCACGGACAATGAGCGCTTCGACCTACGCTAGAGACTATTTGTGTACAGAATACAGTATTACAGCTTTTATGTGTACAAGCTTATTATGTTTAGTCTAAGCATCTACTAATTCGCCATTTTTGAGCACATGTTAACTGAATAAAACATGCTATAAACTACCCTGTAGCTGCCCTACAACAAGACGAGAACCTAAAATGTTCTCGGAATGTCTTAGGTTCAAATAAACAACTGCGTCATTGGGTACCAGTTCGATATTAAAACATTTATCCCGCGCTGTTACTGTAATATTAGGATATTAGTCAATGGCAATGCATATTTTCGATTACAAAATAAATCGTGATCAAATCCTAAAATTTATTAAAAAAAGTCACGAATTTACTTTCAACATTTACTCTAGACTAGTTATAACACAGCTGAGCACTCTCATATTTTATTTAGATTTTGTGTTAAGGGATATTCTAATATTACATTAGTAGATGCTGGACATTTAACTGGCTTTAGGGAAATGCGTTTACGACCAAGCAAATAGATTATCACAAACATGTAAAGTTTACCCAGCGAGAGGCACAAACGAATGAATTAAGTGACACCTTTAGAGTTACCTATGTATCACAATCTGATAAAAACGGCAAGATTATGTCTTGATCTGGCGTTATAAACGTATATAACTGTAACTGGCGCTTATACTGTGCAACCAACATATATAAAACTGTTCATTTTAACATTAGTAGATACCTATACACTGTCGATAACTAATGACGTCCAACAGTGCAGAGTCCAGATGACCTTGAACATTTAGCGCCTATACCGAATGGTCACCAGCATCCAGTGCTGATTTTGAATAATTGCGAGCATCCAGTGTGGATTTTGAATTATTGCGAGCATCCAGTGCTGATTTTGAATTATTGCGAGCATCCAGTGCTGATTTTGAATTATTGCGAGCATCCAGTGTTTAATTATCGCAAGCATCAATGACTCATAGCGAAATATTACTAGCATCGATGTCAATTGCATAATGATCGCGAACACCAAGTGCTGATATGGAATGCTGGTGAGTATGAACGATTGGCACTGAATGATTGCGGGCATAAGTCTATAGTGCTGATATAGAAAGGATCACCATAATGTATTGGACGCTTATACTGACGGATCTCGAACATGCGCTCCTGACACAGAAACATTTCGCGGGAACATGCTTATTCGATTAAAAGTTTTTTTTAATAAAGTAAATGAGCTCAAAGGCGTCAGTTATTCAAGAAACCATCAAGGAGTGGTGATGTTTTTTTTCAAAACTAAAATGTTCGTTACAATCTTTCGAACAATGCAAAATATCCACAGAATGTAAAAAACACAAATTAGGCCAGGTTACTATTGATGTGAAATGTATTGAGAAGGCACTTCAAAGGCTATTTACATCTCTTTATTGCGAAATCAATTAGGATTTATACCGTCTAAATCACGGTCTCATTCGTCATTACGGTTCCTCAATCCAATACTTAAGGGGATATGTTTTTATACAATTTGTTTTACGTGACTTCCTTAAAACAATTCGTGACTTCAATTGCACAGACACTTCATCTGGTATTTTCCAAGTCAACTAGTCAAGAAGCTTAGAAAGACACGACATGTCGCTCAATAACTTTGAGTTGTGATAATGCAAGTTGTGCATTTATGATCAATACATGCGTAAATATTCTTTAATCATAATTTAACGGTAACATTCTTCAGTTTAAGTGATATCAATTATTTACACGAACCTTGCACCAGATCTACAAATCAAGTCCCTAGGCAACATTCGTTAAATTATAATGCTATTTAGGGATGATTGCAACGAAAGCCAATCACAATCCTGTTTTTATAAATCGTCTTTCGAGAATATTTTTAGGTTGTAAATCAAGTGGAATTTTTTTTATTGTATTGTAAATTGTGAAGTAAAACTCTGTTTATACTATCAGAACAAATGTCAGCTATAGCTTGATTTGGTCAAAATAAAAATTGTCATAAGCAATATCCCTAAATCCAATTTGGGTTATAATGCAAAAGTTCTTGCGTTACCATTGAGTTTTGTTTTTTTTACATTATTACCTTTACGGTTGTCATTGTTTATATAATTTATACAGTATTTGTGAGTATATGTAGAATTTAAATTTGTGGGCCTATCGTACCTGTTTTCATTTATAACCAGTTTATTAATACGTAAAACGTCAAGAAATTAGATTTTTACCACTAATGGTAGGATCTGTTCATATGGGCTTAACAAAAAATTCTAGTATATATTATATGAACTCTTTTATGGCACCGTGACTTCTATTTGAGATAATTATGGTTATAATCATTTGAATTGTGACATTGGGAATTTGTTTGGTGAACATTTGCGTGATGTCTACCGTCGTATTAAATGGGGGAAAGATTTATTAGGCGACTTTCATCTGCGGATAATTGGTAAAAAAAACCCACTAAGGGCCTTTGTAAAAAAACGTGACTTTGATAGCTACAGACGAAAGGCGATCTCAAACCCATTTTTTGTGCTGCACATTGAAGAGGTCCACCGAGTGGGCCACAGCGAGAGCCCATTGCCTAAAGGTTATCAAATCTACTTATACAATTTGTTGGCTGTTATAAATCTATCTTTATGACATTTATCACATCATTAACTTTACAACGGGATGGTTTGAGATACTCTAAGTCAGTTTACACTGCTTTATATTACTTTTATAGTGTGTATGGATGATTAAGCAAACGATTTGCAGTATTCAAATGACTATTATTCTATATCATCCCATTAAAATCCTGCTGGTAGTGGGTTTTTTTTTTTTGGTATACCAATAATATGATCATTTTCACCATTTTTCATTTCAATGGTAGCGGAAGAACCAAGTTCGGTATTCCTAATAATAATGGTAGGAATAGTAACAATGCGACAGCAAAATGTTGTCTTTGGTGCAGCTTGAAGAACGAGATACACGAGAGTCCACACAGGGTTACTATATTTTGAAAACACTATAGTTTAATTTTAAAGGAGAAAGAAAAAATATTGTCCTGGCTTAGAAACACGTGACTCATGATTGATTTTTTTAGGAGGTGTGGGGGAGGGGTGGCGAAATAGTTTTGTCAACGTCAATACTGTCTGGATCTCTATTCTTGATAGATTCTCATATAACTCTCCACAAGACCGGGACACCAGTCTGTGTTGATTCTTCTATTGGCCTGCCTCTTCATCTGCTGGTCGGAATCCCTCAGGCACTCCTTCAAGTCTCCTCTTTGACTGGGTCACTAATTGTGTGACGGTTTCCTGTTGATATCTACCATTTGTTGATCAGATCTAACCAAGACCATTGAATCGTGTTGAATGAGGACATAACCATGTGAATTGTCAACAATTCTATCCTAACCCTTTTAAAACTGAGATGATGGAGTTGGTCGTAGCTCAAACTAACCATCGAGTGAAAACTAGTTATCTTCTCTCTATTTTATTTTAATACAATTAAACAAATCCGGGAGTCAAATTAAGATAATGAAAAACTGTAAACTGAAATATTCATCCTATTTAAAATAAAATGTTAGCAGCTAGTTATGACTTATATGCTAATCCGCAACGCTTAGCTATGTAAGTCGTACTTTCATTGTGACAATAAGAAAAGGTCACTCTGGACATCCATACTAAACAGAGAAACAATACATTGCACAAGCAGGAAGGAGACTGTGGATAAACAAATGTTCCCTTTAAAATATTATAGCATAACAGAGAGAGTCAGAGTAAATATATCTTTTTGCTGCATTTCCAAGGCTATAACGGAAATAATCAATGGGTTAAGAGTTATAGCTCTCATAATCATACAATTATTAACTTGTTTTAGTGGCATTTAGAAGCTGTAGCAGTGACATATCCCAATTCTACGAATTTCAACATCTATATGTATTTTGGAGCAACGTTTCAATGAAGATACTAGCACCTTTCCCGGGCTTCATGAGATGAGGCTCGAGAAAGGTGCTCGTATCTGAACTGCAAGGTTGCTCAGTAATACATATAGACGTTGAAAGCCATAGAATTCCATATGTTTTATTAGGGACCAGGAACTTCTGTAGTCTATAATTAAAGAGAATAACATGCAGTATTTTGTGGTGAATTATGTAATGGGAATGTTAGTAAGCAGTGAAACTTATGAGAATCGTTTGTAACTGATCTACTTAACGAATCTTTATACACACGGAAATAAAAAGTAGAATTATTGAAACAAATATTTTCGGCAGTAGAATAAAACGTATTAACACTGTATGTAATACAAAATAAAAACACTGTAGAGAGTATGTTTTGATTAAAAAAAATAAACACTTGAACAGATAATTACTGAAGTAATCACGCGAATGGCGCGATAAAATCTACCTTTAATCTACTAAAGAGTAGTAATTAAGAACAAAAACAAGGCTGTTAATGCTTTGTGTTTGCAATCTCCTTATAATTAGAACATAACTAACAGTATTGCCTGATAATCAAATATCCTAATGCACTATTCCACAATGCAATGTATTTGTAAACAAGACCCCTACTATGATTTAATTAATGGTTTGCACGCAAAACTGTTGGACTTACGAAAGCTTGTGTACCCGGTGCACGCAATATAAATCGACTGTCTGTGTCATTAGAATTGACGTTCATTGATCATAGTGACCATTTAACAATTATAATCGATATTGGTTGTTAGGTCATCTAGACTATTGGGAAGGAAATATATAGTTACTGTGGATATAATTTCCACACCGCATTTGGAAAGTTCTGTGCAGGACATTTGCGTTATGCTTCACATACTTGCTAGTAAGTCCAACTGTTATTGGTGGTACAAAGATGTCAAATGGACACCGAGTTAGTCTGTGAATCGGTATATGCGTTAAACCGTTGATAATGTTTGTTCGACGATTGTGAACGCGAAAGGCACTGAAACGGTTAAGCGGATCGAATAACGCGAGTAAATGGATTTGTTTCTACGTTCTATACGCTTGGTCTGTTAACTACGGAGATTAATGGCGAGATAACCATTCGACGATTGCATAACACAGTGAAATAACAGAGCAAGGAATGCTGATACTCTGGCGGTATTTATACGTTATCATTGAATTATACTCGATGATACTCAAGCTGATATCATCAATTGCAGGCTGTCAGCAAAAATGTTACAATTTTATTTAGACGGTTAGCAGCTGTGCTTATCTGAATATAAAGAAAAGTATTATCTTTATTAGATGAGATGATGCTTACAGCATGAGTTAAGTTGGAAACATGTGTATTTAATTTGATTAAACTGGTGTTGGGAAAGTGTTTTTATACAAACTACCGTATCAAACGTATGATTGCAAAGAACGATCTTCTCCAGTGGAGAAAGCAACCAAATGTACACGTTTTGAGGGAGTCATGATGCTGAGCTAAATCGGGAATATCACAATGTTGCCTGAAATCAAAAGAGATAAATTTAATTGTCTTGAAAATAATTTCAAAAATCTTTATTTTCATTAAGCTGATCTTCCATCGAAACCGTCCTCCTGTGTAACTATTGAGAGTCTAATTAACATTTAATCCACAATTCTAAATATCGAGAATTATTTGTTCATGTCGATTATTATGTAGCTATATCCCCTTACAATTTGAACATAACTAACAGTATTATGACTTAATAACCAAATATCATAATGCACTATCCAAAAATGTAATATATTTGAAAGCAAGACCTCTACTATGCTTTGATTAATGGTTTGCGCTCAAAACTGTTGGACTTCTGAAAGCTTGTGTACCCGATGCATGCAATATAAAACGACTGTCTATGTGATTAAAATTGAAGCTCATTGATGATAATGACCATTTAACAAATAATCGATATTGGCTGTTAGGTTGTCTAGACTATTGGGAAGGAAATCTATAGTTACTGTGGATATAATTTCCAAACCGCATTTGGGAAGTTCTTTGCAGGACATTTGCGGTATGCTTCACACACTTACTAGTAAGTCCAACTCTTATTGGTGGTACAACGATGTTAAGTGGACACCGAGTTTGTTAATCGGTATATGCGTTAAACCGCTGATAATGTTTGTTCGACGATTGTGAACGCGAAAGGCACGGAAAGGGTAAAGGGAATAGAATGACGTGGGTAAAGGAAAGTATTATCTTTATTAGATGAGATGGTGCTTACAGAATGAGTTAAGCTGGACCCACGTGTATTTAATTTGATAAAACTGATGTTGCGAAAGTGTTTTTATACAAACTACAATATCAAACGTATGATTGCAAAGAACGATCTTCTCAAGCGTATCCCCAGTGGAAACGGCTTGCCACTGGCCAACCAAATGGACACGTTTTGAGGGTGTCATGATGCCGAGATAAATGAGGGATATGACCATGTTGTCTGAAACTCAAAAGAGATAAAGTTAGTTGTAATCTCATTTACGGTCAACCTGTGAAACTATTAAATTTTAATCCAAAATTCTTAATATCGATAATTATTCTTCCTTGCAGATTATTATTTAGTTGTATCGGCAAACTACAATCGATATCGAAAATTATATCGATATGAATTATTCATTTTTATATGTACAAATGAATACCGATCAATGGATCCAGAAATGTCACCGAATATAAGTGACGTCGATAAATGGGATTTGCTGTACCTCAACAAAATGGCTACGAAAGAAACTTAGTGCTTTTCACTAATGATTTTGCACCTGGTATATCGCTATTAAAATTCTTCTTATCTATAATCAAGGCTGTAAAAAATATTTTGTTATTGTTTTAAAAGAAAATCCTGTCATATTTCAGGTTAGAGGGCATCGAAAGAAAACTATGTGTGCAAAGGAACCTCCACGACCACAATGTATGCCAGTATCCTTGGTCGATTGATTGGGGTCTAACGCTGTAATTAAGGTTATGTCACTCACATGGCGCCGTGTCAGCCCAATGAGCAAAGGACACCAACCTCCTCAACACTGGCACCAAAGGCAGACAAGACAGGACAAATACAAGACAACCGCAGGGTGGAATACATCGACATCACAAACAGATGACCCTTTATAGCTCTGATAGCACCAGGGCAACAGGAAGCTCCGGCCCTCCCAACTCCTTAGTTTTGGTTTCCCTCAAACGATATAGAAGGAATTTCAATTTTGGCATTGATGCAAAAACACCGGTGTAAATGTGATATTCAGCAGATCTGGGCGCCGTTTCACGTAGTCCCCTTTTGGTTGCAAAGAGGTAAAGTAAAGCTTTGGGAATGCTGTTTGATTGGCAGGGACAATTTCGTGGATGAATGCCAGCACAATATATACTTTAGTTGGAAGACTTTGATTTCCGATTATTTTCTGTGGTTTATTTGCACCATTTACTGATGAATAAACACCGGTGTTTTCTATTGTTTAGACTGAAAGTCATTAACGTCTGTACAACAAATACGATCAAAGGCTATATCAAAATATGTGTTCTATACAAATTTTTGTTTCGTGACTTCATTAAGAAACAAGCGACTTCAATTGCACAGAAACGTCATACTTGTCTTTGATAGTATGCCTCGTTAAAAAAAGACGATGCTTGTCATTATTTCCGTGAGATAAATCATTAAAACAGATAACGTGTCGTGCAAAAGTTGTTTTTAGCTACACGGCAACGCAAGTTCCGTGTTCAATTCGACCTTCCTTTGAGCAGACAAAATGCTGTAGTCACAACGGACAAATCACATTCTCACATCCAGGTCCAAACGTGGCTGGGGTATACTTCAGAATGTAGCGGTACTTAAATTGCAATAGACCTCTAGTTCTATATTACCCCTGTAAACATCAAAGAGGTAGAATGGCTTTAATGACAGAGAGATAATAGACATTTCAAGTCTTGGAGGGATGTTTGATTAATTAATATTTTCTTACTAATATAAAGCCCGTACAACGCAACTGGTTCGAAGTTCGCAACATTACTAACATTAAGTAGAGTAAACTTACAACTCCAATAAAAGATACACATGGATACATGGTGATTCAATATTTCGGTTTATTTTA
>JAQQZZ010032276.1:0-24260 GCA_030265115.1 Mopalia vespertina | reverse complement strand
CATAAAGTGGCAACGTCATTTCGCAAAGGGACGTCACTCTGTTGTCGTGATGTCATAACTGGAAACCCCCGTATTGAAACACTTTAAATATGAATTATTGTTTTGGCCTTTAAATACAATGTAGTTTCTGGCCTATTAACAGCCAATGTGAATGCACCAGTAAAATTAAGTATGAGGAGGATTTACCTATAGAGTAAGTCTTCAGGAATACTGTTAAAATGAAGTAGGGTTTTCAGACAATTGGCAGCTGACATACATAACTTATACTCCTTATCATAGCCTGAAAAACAAGGAATTAATTGTAAGTGCAAATATTAAAAAAGTAGTCATAACTGAGAACAATCATTGGAATCAAAATAAAGTGCAATAATACAAATTTCAGGGCAATGAATCCAAGGGGTACCTTCTATCACCCAAACACAATAGGTTTGTTCATTTACGGTTTAACGCCATAGCTAAGGTTATTTCACTCACATAACAGCGTGCCAGCACAATGGGTGCAAGAAACCATACTCTACTCCACTGGCAACAAACAATGACATGGCAGGACAAAAACAGGACAATTACAGGAACAAAGAGATCGACTTCACATTGCCCCTTAATTCTGAGAGCACCAGGGCAACAAGAATCTCCCTGCAAACCCTCTGCCAAAAGGGACAAGACTTTTAGTAAACCCAACATAAGCCCTCATGGGGGTGCATGACATTTCAAACAATGGCACGCAATATGCCATGTTCTAAGGGTGAATCAGTAATAGCAAAAGGCACAATTACAATCGATAGTGTATGTGTCTACCAAGTTTCACAAACATAGGCCTTATAGTTTTTGAGTTCTGCTCCAGAAATGGATTAGAGCCATTCGGCTGGCCGACCAGATGGACAAGCAGACAGATTTTTGAAATGATGAATCCGTAATAGCGAAAGGCATAACTACAGTTAATGTGCTTACAAAGTGTCATAAAGATATACCTTATAATTTTCGAGTTCTGCTCCGAAAACGTATTAGAGCCATCCGGCCAGATAGACAGATGGAAAGATTATTAAAATTATGAACCCCTAATAGCATAAGGCAAAACTACAGTTGATGGTTAATAAGTCTACCAATGTTCATAAAGATAGGCCTTACAGTTTTCGAGTTCTGCTCCGGAAATAAAATTTACTTCTGATTATGACTAAGTCCAACTTTGTATCAATAGAAATAAGAAAAGTAAACAAAATAGGTGAATCCGCCACAGCAAAAGGCACAACAACAATCCATGGTGAATGTGTCGACCAAGTTTCACAAACATAGGCCTTATTGTTTTTTACTTCTGCTCCGGAAATGGATTGGAGCCAACCGGATGGAGGGACGCTGATCATACCATAATATGACCTGATTTTCGTCGGGCGTATAAAAATGAAGACATAATAATTTATTCAATTTCTACATCATTATCCATTACTCTGTACCCCATTACTCTATGCAAGGTGAACAACTGAACTGAGAATGGGAGACTTACCCAGAGTAAGAAGTCCCTGTGTAACCTGTAAGAATTCTGAACTCCTGAACACATGGGGGCTGCTCTGTAAGGTCTCGATCACATCCGTTGTCCATTTTAGTCCCAAACATCTGGCAAAAACAAACAAGAAACTGTGCCTTAGAACAACCTTACAAACCAATATATATTGCGAATCCTTGAAAAACAGTGAATATGTGAGTTCCTGAATAACATTTTTTTGTGTTTATTCTGTGATGTTGTGTTCATCTATTTATAAGTGGTATTCAAATTTATTTCATTTCTAGGACAAAAGATTATCCCTATCTCAGTGTGACTTATTTGGTAGAAAGCAGAGAGGAAATCTAGTACATATCACCACGAACATTGCCTGATTCACCTGGTGGAATTCTCTCATATACACCTGGTCTGATGAGATACTTAAACTTGTATGGTAGATCAAAGCCGTATCAGGACCCACATAATTTTTCTTTCAAAATTCCAAACTAGCAGGATGGATTAGAACAACTTTTTTTGTTAGGGATTTAATTTGGTTACTCCTCTTAAATGGTGGCATGTCAACAAAATGAAAACAAAACTTGTTCGACAAGGAAAACACAAAAGCCACAAGCAAATTGGGTTAATTCTTGTGGCCAGTAAGCTTGAAGAGCACCAGGGATCAAAATCTTCTTCCTCCTATCCAAATTGGCATACTTACCTGCCTACCCTAAAAGAAATTTATGTGTAAAACATTTGTACTTTCAGAGTATTTTCTTACCATTTTGTGTATTTTTGTGTTACAGCATAGCACAGAATAATAATGTCTGTGCGTATTTTGAAGGCCTATTGGTGCATTAAACCTGGGATGAGTATGTAGAGGGATTAGAAACCCTGCTACCCTTCGAATCAGCGAACTGTGAATGTGTTACTCAGCTAGCTCGTTCCAAACGACACATTGAGCGTGTTGGTCAAACATATGAGCAGACTACATATCTTTGACCAACTTGTCCAATGGGTGGATTAGGACAAGCTAGTTGAGTAACACATTCATGGTTCGTTGATTAGAAGGGTAGTGGCATTTCTAATCCCTCTACATACTCATCCCAGATTAAACATAAATTATGTGTACAAAATACTCCAGAATACACCCAGTAGGCGGGTCTGGACATACCACAATATCTAAAGTAAAATGCTCAACAGGTGAAGTGATTAGAAAAAGATATACTTAATCTGTTACGCACTTGGTGTCATATGAGTGGTATGGTTGTTTCAAAATATCAGCTAGAAGAGGCAACAGAGTAGAGAAGTTCTCACTGGTTGTAGCGCTAACATTGGACATCACTGAGCCTTCCGTACAATGTGTCAGTAAAGCACTAGTTGACACAAAATTACCATGCCTGCAAAAAAAAAAAAAGAGAACAAGTTTAATAAGCACTTCATAAGATAAACCTTTGATCACACCCTCTATTTGAGATGCAGAAGTTCTTGTTAATATTATAATATCTTTTATTTCTTATCTTTATTTTAAAAACACTAAGACATACATTTACATTTAATAAAAATACATAACATACCTTATACAGTGACAGTAAAGTGCATACAAGATTGAGTACTGCAAGGCTGGGAACCACTCAGCTAATGGCTTCAGGGTGGGCTTTAAATGGTCTTTAAACAGATTTAATATACTTGGTGACAGCGCCCACATCTGGTCAAATTAAAACAAGAGATAAACAGATGCATTACATGTTATTTAGTAACATGATATAACATGTCTTTGTTAATCAACGTAACCAATTTAATGAAGATAGTAGGCAAAAAGGCAGCTTACCGGAGGCTATCTGTTGTGTAATTGTGTTTTAATGACACTTATATGAGAATGGATTGTCTAGTTCTTACAATTACAAATTGAGTGGAAACGTCTAAGCAAACAGCAGCAGGATGGCCTTTGAAGCAGCCCTGCTGTTGTTGGAGGTACCTAGTAGGAATAACTCCTATACAGGAGGCTTAATAGGGACTTGAAACTGTGCATGGTACATCCTGTGAGGATCAGTGGTCCAGCACTCTAGCCATAAAGCCATAACTGCGTAGGCTTAACAAGTAATGTTAATCGGTTTGGAAACTAATCTGAACTTACATTGTTCAACATACACTAATTCATAGGTCAAATTACATATAGTTTTATACGTTTATGTGAGCTTTAGCAACACAAACAAAACACCCACCCCAATGAGATTGTTTTTTGTATTTCCAATTTCAGTTAGCACAGTAAGGTTATAGATGAAGACTGATTTGGCCACCCTTGTGTTATATTGAGTCTCTGAGAAGGCATTGTTTGTTACAGCCTGACAGTTGTACTCAGTTCCAGCATGTTCCAGTAAACTGTTATAGGCAGTTTGTAAATCTCCAACCACAAGTCTGTAAACAAACAAATTACACAACACAGTTATACCTCAATTTAACATTAATTGTTGTCAAATTGACAATATAGTGAATTTCAACTTTTACTTATATTCCTTAAGGAGACGTTTTTGATCTTATCAAACATAGTAGAAAATGCATCTGACCATTCACGGAAAATGTTCCAAAAATTTTAATGATAATATAATTACCGAAAATTGATTTGTTTGTTTGTTTGATTGGGGTTTAACGTCGTACTCAAGGGTATTTCACTTATATGACAACGTGCCAGGCTAATGGGTGAAGGAAACCACCCTCGACACCACTGGCAACAGACAAAGACAAGACAGGACAAATAACAGGGCGCAATACAGACACCACAAACAGATCAGCTTCTTGTTCCCCTTTAGCTCTGAGAGCACCAGGGCAACATGAAGCTCCCTCCAACCACCCGCAGTAAAATAGGAAGAGGAAAAAAAGAACATTGATTTTATCCTGATTTATAATCTATAGTCCCTTCAAACGAGATCAGACCTCACCAAGTTGTCTCTCCAGAGCATGAAACATCCCAGTCTCATCAAATATGTCTCACATGTTTTTCAATTTTGGTACAGTGATAAAATGTGTACTGAAATAATGTTCCACAATAAATTGTTTACAGTGGACAAGAATAATCCATCTGGCCAAAATCTATCGTTCTATCACAGGTGATCTTTTCAAGCAAATTGTAAAAAAACTCCAAAACACAAAATCACTCTCTTTTTAGCCTTGCATGAACACAAGACTAATATCACAGGACAAACCAAGTGGCTCCTAATCACTTCTACTTCACCATCATAAAATGATCAGGAATAACGTGCAAAATTTTCAGATCACCAGACACCTATTTAGAGCAAGATCTACATGAAATTTACCAGTGGGTAAAATCTGGGCTATATGCCTTCAAAGTCCTGAATCTAGAATGTATCGTACCATTGTGTTTGAAAACTTTGATAGTTGCCCCTGATAGCCTGGCTCCCATGGCCAGAGATGCATGATTGTATTCGTCACTTAGTATTAAGCAGCCCTGAAAATAAAATAGTGGGAGATTTCATTATTACAGCATATTTATTGTAACATTCCAGGAAAATGAAGGTAAATGGATATTGCTTTTTCATAATATCAAGAAAATTTGAATCCATAAAATTTAGCGAAGTTAAATACAGCAGCTGAATGACCTCACCATTTTGTTACATATTTTGAACATTGAAAAAGTTTACCTGAACAAACCAATAAAAAAAAAAAAAAAAAAAAAAAAAAAAAAAAACCCCTTCATTCATTCTTACTTTGTCGACTATACTGGGTATGTTCATTGAGTTGGTTGCGAATCCCATGGGACAAGTTATGGCAGCTTCTACTCCCAGGAAACGAGCAACAACTATATCTAATTCTTCCTGGATGTCTTGGTAACCTGGGTAAGACAAAACAAAAAGTTGTTTTCTCAATTTGCTTGGTGTTTAATTGGAATGTTGACATAATAAAAAAAGGCATTGATTACTCAGCTTAACCTAAATTTATACAAACTTTGACAATTCCATTCACCCTAGAAAGTCACCTCCAAATAAGAGAGGTGATCAAAAAGACACGGTAAAATCGCTACAATATTTGTCAGGAAGTTTTGAAGTAGTAAAATAACATAAGCTTGCAAAATCGGCCATGATTGGATTACTTGTTCATGTCTTTGCACCATACATTTAACTTTCTAAAATACTATATTGTTGTATAATGTAGAAAATTATTTATATATATATATACATATATTTTTTTTTGCCAATGTGAAATTTCCCGGATTGGTTTATAACCTAAAATTGATCTGGTCATCTTTCTTAAATTTTGTCATAAAAGGGGAGATAACCGCGAAAATAGGACATTAAATATAACTAGAGTTATCTTCCCTTCGACCATACGCAAAATGTTGTTATACCAAATAAACTAATAATATCATATGTTTGCATGAATGCTCCAGTTTTATTTGCCAAGGACCTAGATGTTAAATACCAACCTAATTCCTGGCGACTGGCCCCAACACCGACCCCATATTGTTTGGTGCAATCCTCTACTTGGTGTCTGCACGGAGGATAGTCGTCCGCAAAACCCAGATAATTGTAAGATCCAAAATTCAAACAGTCCACGTTTCTACCTGTTAAACTAAACAACAAAGAAATAACGTGTTTGTACTAGTTGTTTATGTATTCCCCAAAAAGTGCAAAAAGTTTGTTGATCATCCAAGAGTAGTAGAATTTCCTCTGGTTACTTCCATGTTTCAATTTGTTTATTGTCCGTGATTTCAACAATAATAACTTTACGCTGACAGTCATACTATACTTTTTCACCGGCCCAAGACAGGGTGTATTCTAAAAGACCGTGTAAAAAAACGTATGATTGTAATCTTTAACAGGAATGAAAAGAGTGACTCAGACGATACTATAGTAAATCTGTTGGTATACCATACTCTATAATTCTGATGAGGGTAGCTGAATCCCCTAAGGATGGTGTGGTTGTTAAGCAAATTGTTTCGAAGTATCCGAATACATCACAGTTGAAGCATGAAAGTAAGGCGGAAGGAATAACAGCTTTGCCACATCTAAGCTTTTATCTATGATAGCGCCACCGTCTAAATTTGCGGATTTACTCGTGTGCAATGTGCCAAGTACCGACGCCAATAAGGCCTGAAACTCTATATACGCAAGCGCGAAGATAGTTGGACGTGATGTGTGTTCATTGAGGTGTCTGGAGATATTTAGCCGCCGTTTCTGCTTTGCTTCCATGGTGGGCCGCGAAATCCGTGCACGGAAAGCGGCGCCGAAACCACAATTTCAACAAACACTTCCATGGTTGAAAATAGTTCTACATCCTGAAAACGGTGACCGGGTTTTTCGGTCAATCCCCGTTTGTGTTGAAATTATGACCTGGTTCTTGTGTTGTTTCTAGTCCTAAATAACGCCACCTTCCCCTACTTTTACTTGTTGTCGTTTATATGTCAGATAGGGGACATGACATATAAACGACAACAAGAAGGTGGGGATGGTGAAACCTTATTTAGGACTACGTAATTTCATAGTGCATTGGATAGAAAAAGAATAAATGCCCGCTTTCGTCGAGACGACCTAAACGTGAATTTAACTTGAACAATATAGAAACAGCCTGCTCTGACAAGAAATACTAATCAGCTAACAAGAATTGGGGTCAATAAGGGTTATCAGACAAGCAATAAATCGCCAGAACTTACTTGAAGTTCCAGCCGTAGTCAGGTGACGTTCTTTCCATTAATTGAAACTTTGTGCTCGCGCCACTTCCAACAGGTCGGTTTACAGTATCGCGAGCACGTCTATATATATGGCGAGTGTAGAAACTTTCCCAGCTGTGGTACAAAGGTACGAATCCCTTAAACGAAGAAATAGATTACATAAATAAAACATATTTGAGGCAAGGATTTATCGCTTCCAAATATATCAGAATGGGAGATCGACAATAGTCTTGTGGAACGTAAATCAGTGGGCCTTAAAACTTTGTACCGGTATACGTGTTTTTCACGCTTGGCAGCGATAAATTCACCACTCGCGGTGCGTACAAGCTTTTCCATTATTGTTTAGATTTTCCCAAGTATTAGTATGCGAAAAAAGTTGACATTCAAACTCGTTAGCTAAATACTCTGTATGTTTATTGACGTGGTTATGTAAGTAGAGTCTTGGTGAAGAGGATTTAAAGAAATCCTCCCAACCCTTAGGACATCTCTGCGGGGATATTTGTTCGCTGGGCATCTTCCCTCGTAGGACATCTCCCTGCTGATGAAATCTGCAACGGAAACCTTAGCTCCTTGTGAACGACATTTCCAACGTTCGGATATCTCCCCTAAATATTAAGCTTCAGGGGTTGGGGGATAATGGTCTTTGACAGGGCGATGTCCTGGGGTGAGGGGAGATGACCTGGGGTGAGGGGAGATGACCTGGGGTGAATGTCCTGATACAGTGGAAGTCACATTGGTGATAACTGCGCTCTCGGACTTCGTGTAGGTATATGACATTTGATTAAAGCATCACCGTCTTTTCTTCATGGAATAGGGCCTAGTGCGTTGAAAAACTATACATGATATTTTCAAAATGGATATGTAAGTCGTTGATCAATTATGTATGCTTTAATATCAGTAATGGTGAGTCTTACATGTATATATATTATATATTGACATAATGTAAGTAATTCCTACCGTTATACAACATATTTATTATTCAGTATACAGCCAAATATTTATACCGGTGACATGGCGTATTACTAACCTCTATTTTGGGCTCTGCGTATCCATGGGCACGGTCTAAACCGAAGTAATGTAAGATGTCTCGAACATATCCAATAAGTACCAAGACAACAAAACTCATATATGTCAACAAGGCAACTACTAGGGGCGTCTCCTCAAATGACTCCTCGAAAGATTCCTGAAATAGATACGATTAGCCGTTTATTATTAGAACTGATTTATGTAAGCAGCATTTATCACAGAGCGGTTTGTCTCAAAGAGTAAGAAACCGACAGTGATATGTATGTAATTGTATTAAATAAAATGTTCTTTAGTCCTGTTGCATCCCATTAAATAATCATTAAAGTTTCAACTGTCGCGTTTGAAAAGTTAAATAAAATTTCATGCAGTACAACCTCTGCTATATGGCCGATATTGCTCACGTATTTGTTTGACATTGTGGTCTTAGGGCCGCATCCCTGGTATGGATATCGCGGCCCGTATGGATAACATCGAGGTTATATAATCTTGCACACCGCCGGGTGTATTAAATATCTGATAATTTATTAATCGTTACTTAAGGTATTAGACTGGCGGTGTCTAAATATAAACCGAGCAGGTGGTAATATAGGTAGAGCGTAATAGTCACATTCCACCTGGATCTATTATACTGAATGAAATGTCCCAGTACAATACAATTAAATTTAGAGATATTTTTGACCACGGAGATTGCGGGGAAAAAATATAGCACCTAATGCGCCTCTCATGCTGGTGATTTTTTCAGAGACAATTGTATATTGCTGTTTTCAAATAAACTAAATCCGCAGTACGACAAACATTAATCAAATGGTAAAAAACAAACGAAAGATTTTGAGAAACTCGGAGCCTAGTGTGCATGTGCATGGAATTGTTTCTGTCGGAACTTTTAAACCTTTTTCGTTGCGGAGTACCTGTTTTACTGGTTAGTGAACATAGTGAGGAAAATATGTTTGTTTATTTGATTGGGGTTTATCGTCGAACTCAAGGGTATTTCACTTATATGACGACGGATTGTCCACTTCAGACTGTTCCTTGCCTAATTACTGTGGAAAACCGGGAGGAAACCTCGTAAAAAACCTTTTCCGGAGGGTCGACAGGCAGCTCGATCCTGTACAGTCGTACTGTGGTTAAGTCGGGGTCGCGTTGTTACGATTCAAACAACATGAACAAATGATTGCAATATATTTGATTCTTCATTATGTTATTTGTCTTCTGCTGAAACATAGGGCTTTTTCAGTAAAAACACAGAGCAGTCAACCTAAATCAATAATGTCCGACTACTCAACAAACATTTCCTATGTCCAACATGGCGTTTATATACATTCATTGGAATCGAGTAGGCACATCCAATGCATAGATATTTTCTGGCATTATACACGACTTTTCTTTTCAATTTAAATAGCCCAGTACAGGAAATCATGAGGACAAATGCTAATCTGCACAGCGGCGACGGTTACTATTCTACCAACTGATTCACAGCCAGAATGTATCAGACCACACTTGTATGACCGGATTATCAGTCAAACGGGACAAGGTGTAATCTGTTAACAAATCGTCAGATGTGTTGACGTCGACAATCCCTACATAGAGACCAAAACAAAATAGACTCATCGGATTTAGAGCAGTTGTTTACTCAATTAATGGTTAACACAGTACCCGAAGCTGTCATGCATGGCATAATAAATTCCACATTGTACTCTCAGAAGAAAACACTCCTGTGAAAACGAAATAGCAGTCCTAACAGTCAATTAAGGGTTATGTGGATTAATAGACGGACTTGTTTCTGCCTGCGAATGAGTCACTCAATAGACAAAATATATTTCCGAATTCAGGGAATGACCATGTATTTGTTAGATTTGTCTCGATTTTGTTAATTTCTGCTTTTTTATATACCACTTGTAGTGTCAGGTGATGAACAATTTGAATTGTAATTTTACTTGACTAAAAAATAAATATTGTAATATTTCAAACAAATAGATTACACTGTGAAAAGCAATGTGTGTGTACACATTTGGTCTCTGATGCTTTGAGAGCTTTCAACATCGAGAAGAGGATATAGCACTGTTGCGTAAATTCCAGTATAAGTAGTCAACGTAGCATTTTCAACAAGCACGAGCTAACATGCATTTGTAGATTCGGTGTAACAAGACCAGCTCGTTTGGCATAATGACCCGCACACACATTAAATAATTATTCCAGCCGTATTTACAGATTACATCGGATAATGCCCCATATAACAGGAACGTTACGGGTAGTGGGGTTTGTACTAGACAAATATGAAATTGCCTATTTACAGCGAAATATATAAGTATTAAACACACGAACTGTGCCCGTTAAGCCATTTAAGAATAAAATCGACAGTTTGTTTAAATTATAGTTAATATGCATTGTATTTGTGAGTTGTACATCGAACGATTCGGTAGGATTATGGTGGGGTAGTTGCAACAATCTGTTCGTCTTACATTTGAGAAAGTACTACACATACTGGGGCAGCTCTTACAATACACGTGACGAAAACAAGGCAAACGGTTCTACTATTCGTCTTCCCTACCCAATCTAATAGCCTTCAAATGCACAATTCATTAAACATTCAATCTTTTTGTTTTTTGCTTGTCCTTTGGAAAATGTCTCTTCAAATATGATACAACTACGTTTCCATATAATCTGCAATATACTTACACGATATACAAAGAAGACCAGCTGTAGTGCCGATACTGGATTGTTATGTTTGTGGGTTAAACCGGCGTTAATGTGAGTCATGCTGTTGTGTGCATGTTGGTGTATATGGGAACGGATAAAAATCAGTACTGTTAAAAAGAACAGATGGAATGACTAGTTATTTATACGGAAGCATCCTTGAGATTGCTTATGGACGAGCCTTCTTCCTCACAGATAGCTGCTATGTAGATTACATGGTGAGTTATATAGTCTAACGTGTTATCGTGTATCCTGGCTGGGTTTTGTGAAATCGATAATCTAGATTTACCGTACATACCGTCTCTGTTGAACACTGTTTCGAGTTATATCCATTCTGTGTCCAGCTTTGCCCATTTTTACGGGCAGTTCCGTTCTTGCCGTTTGTACCATTCCTTCCTCCATGAGATGCCATAATTCCGCCTGTTTACAGTAAAAATACGGGTGTTTTGGTGAAGAGGTTAAGGTAATCTGCAGATGCGAGACAGTCAAAGAAGGCCAAAACACTTGCCTCAACGACATCAATAACAGGAGACTGTCCGCATATCATTAACACGTATTCTACAATAGGCGTGCGGGTGAGCCAGGCTCTGGAGGGTGGTCTGCTTTCGAGCCATTCGTTAATATAACATTTACGTAACCCTGCATTAAAGGGATATAAGTATGCCTATGTAATACAGCTAGTAGGGTCATGTTGAGTCGTGGTTAGACAAAGAGGTGGCCAAGAAAGGGGAGAGGGGTGATTGGTTAATGTCATACAACGCAATCTGTGTTAATTTGTGGTCTTTGCCTCCCCCTCTTCGTTAAACCGGTTACCAACCACTCGACTATAAATCTACCAGTATACTATATCGGCTTTTACCAAATCATAAAAGAAACGGAATAAAAGACATTACATTATAACATAAATGGGGTCCTGAATAGTTTAAGCCCATGTATAGTTTGAGAACGGCATGGAAATAGAAGAGGTTAAGACACTTATGTTACGACAAACTCCTCCTCCGTGCAGTAATGCTTCAGCGGTGGAATTAATGGACAAATTAAGAAATCTCATTTATCTAGTATGACCTAAAAGTTATACAAATATCTGAAAAAAATTTGCGCGGTTTAGCAGACGGTGATACAGGGAATATTGTTTGACGATTAACATTGTTAGGGAAACAACTTCATTCTTAACTCAATGGACGTGCAGGTTTAACTTTTAAGCTTGTTTGTTTGCTTGATTGGGATTTAACGTCGTACTCCCGGATTAGATAATGGTGATAATGGGCTAATATATAAACCAGAAGATATGTTTGGCAATACTACTATATTCAGGGATAGGAATACGTTTAGTTTTAACCTTAAGGTCTTGCTGAACACCTTGGTTTTGAGGAGAATGTTTGTTCTGAGCCCATTAGGACGCAGAAAACCGTTTTGTCTTTTTGCGATAGTCAACTAAATTAATCGGCGAACACCATCGGAAAGTCCGCAACTTTCTATTTCCATTCTGATTTTATAAAAAAAAATTATCGTTTAATTACCAGACGTGATTGGAAGACAGAAACAATATACACACTGATTGAACATTCACATCCCAGAGGACTTCGCGCCACAGATGTCTGTGCTTTTAAATAAATAGTTGGCTACATATTATACTTTTGTCCACCCTTGGAACAAATCGTATATATACCGTTGGTTTGCTGCAATGGATACACACATATAAACTCATTTCATTTGTAAACAGGAAAAACTTTAGCTGTCCATCCTTTTAAATGCGGACAACCAATTTCAACACAGTAGCTCAGTACTGCAACGATTTGAACAAAGAAAAAAAACATTTTCACACAGCAGTATGATATATTCCTCACAGGTAGCGAAAGTGGAGGAAAGACGTTTACAGCATCATAAGTCGTAGAACTTTCAAATTGGCCAACATTTGAAGGAACTCTCAACATTAGACATTCATTCAATGGAACAAGAAACTCGAATAAACACATCAAAATAATACCTACAAACAAAATGAAATTAATTCACACAAAAAAATGGATATATACCTGAAGAAAAAAATACATACTTTACCAGTTAACCCTTTAACGGTATTTTCCCAATGGAGCTACAATTCATAATTTAATTTGTGAATGAGGAAGAATGAACTTTATATAAACAGGTAGGTCAAATAAACAATGACTGTATACACACTACAGTGTTTTCTCTCGCGACAGTGACTCAGAAGAGTTAGGTAGCAATCCAAGCATGATTCTTTGTCATGCTCTGGATATGTTAGTTGTGGAAGAATATATACGTAATTATGAATATCAATGTCCCATATAGCAGTAACCTGCAACTCTTGTATTTAAGTAACTGTAAGAGTTAAGTCCCACGAATATACTGTATATAGTCATATATTCTGACCCTGAAAAATGGAAATAAGTAAACATCGTGTTTCGCATTATAAGATTTACATAGTCTGCATAAAGTCACACAACGCTGGGGGGAATATTTGTTAATCGGATGTTCTGAAGCTTATGGCAAACAAACATATATGTAAGCCCAAGCCTAGCCACACAATCCTATAGGTCTACTTTACACAAACCAATATATAGTTCACTCATTTGGGGTTATTTGAAAGAGAATCACCACAGGTACTTTAATATACACATTATGATAATAGTTAGTAATTTGTTTTTCTTTGATGGTTGGCGCTTAATGTTTGTTCGATTGGAGTTTAACGTCGTGCTCGATAGTTCACCAATACGGTAATGTATTCAACGTGCTCTGTGGGAAGAAACCTCGTGAAAAACACGGGGGCGATAGAGGGAAACACGGGTTCGATAGAGGAAAAAACACGGAGGTCGATAGAGGGAAACACAGGGTCGATAGAGGGAAACACAGGGTCGATAGAGGGAACCATGGGAACGATAGAGGGAACCATGAGAACGATATAGGGAAACACGGGGGGGAGGGGGGGGGGGTCGATAGAGGGAAACACGGGAACGATAGAGGGAAACACGGGGGTCGATAGAGGGAAACACGGGGGTCGATAGAGGGAAACACGGGGGTCGATAGAGGGATTCGATCCTGCGAGCGGTTCATCAGTAACCACTGAACCACGATCGGCCGCAGTCAAAGAAAAAAAAACAAACTAAATTTGGGTAGGATCGTAAGGAAGCTTGGAAGTATTCTCTCTGACGTTCATGAAGACATTCAACAGTCCAATGCTCCACCGAATAAGCGATAACGTCATCCGTGTGGATTTGGTCCCTTCCTAATCCAATATAAATAGTATCAGTTTTGGGGATAAAATCAATGAAACATAGAAACAGAGTAGAACATGCAGTGAATATACTACACGGACACGTTTCACTGATTGGTGGATGTTAAACGCCGCCACGCGTGCTTACATGTATTTTACTTTAACATAAAGGGCCCATAGAAAATAACTTGTTTGTTTGATTGGGTGTTTAACAACATACTCAAGGGCATTTCACTTATTTGTTACTAAAATGTTGTGGCAAACCAGGAGAAAATGTTAGGTCCAGTATGGGACTCGAACCTTTAACGGTACATCAACGGCACGTTCAACACGGCCCCCAGAAAATAGCCACACAACACAATATGTATTGAGACAGGGTTGCTGTGTTGGAAATGTCATGTTCCTCCATTGCCAAGCAATGAGTAGGACCGTGTGACTGTTATCGGTACTCTACAAACTGTCCTTCATCAAAGGGCTAAACACCTTCGTACAGAACACCCATTACAAAGACAGAAAGTCTTAAGATGAAACAAAATACAAAATCTGCAACCGAATTAAATTAACACCGGTTTAACATTTTAAACAAGTTTTAAATAGATTGTGGATATACGTCCTACTGGATTCTTTTAAAAAGATCTTTGTCATTCCGCGACATGGTATTGGTATTTATCCTGTAAAGTCCCTATAATTTCGTTAATTGATAATATTGAGCTTTTTGATAGTTGTGAAAGTATTATAACATCTAAATAAACAAATAAAAGTTTTCTGAAAACCCCTTAAGCTTTCTAACTGAAAAATATGTCACCCGCTTTCCAGACAACGTCTAAGTTCTTAACTACAAAAGTATTAATTTTACGGACGAAATTTAAGGTAATTGAGGGTATTATGCTATACCCGATCTCTATGCTTTGCTGGCATACATTCTGACGGTGTTGTTTCCTCTATATATGGTTATTCGTTGCCATCATTTACGAACAGTTCACTGCTACAGCTATCGATTTAATAAGAGAATATCAAGTAAACACAGGAGTTACAGTATGCATTTATTCATTTCTATAAACAAAATAATACACATGTAAACGTAATCAACATATACCTGTAAGAACAATATTTAGTCAAGCACAACCGATTGGTTTCAATTGTCGAATACATCGTACGTTTTAAATGGGATTTTGTCAACTATTACAGCAGCCATTTAAAGGACTACATAGTCTTTATGTATGTCTGGTATATTATAACATTAGTGTTCAATTTTCTTTAAATTCACTCATTTGTGGGACACAGCCTAGAACCTGACTTAAACACACATGCCGTGTTTACGTGCAGAAAGTATACATACACACAAAACACAATTAGGTTAAGCGATTAAAATCAAGATCCAGTAACAGTTTAATGTAGCATGCAGCTCAACTCTTACGACAAATTACATCAAATCACAGATCACAAATCACAGAATACAACAATAAAACAAAAGATATGTTCTCCGCTTATCTGACATATACATGTACAAATCGTCATCTGGAAAATCTTACACCAATGCATTACAAAGATTAAAGCTGCCATCAATAAATAAATCAACAAATCTAAGAAGTACATCTACAAAAGAACGAAAGGAAGAAATGGTGCTTTAAAAATATTGTAACTGAAAGTTGGCTGGCCTGATGTTTCTCGGTTATCTGATCATATGTACAACCCTTGTCTGAAAAATCTTAGATCAATTATAGAGATTATAACTGAAATGAATAAATATGAAACAATCTAAGTAGTACATATAAAAAAGCAAGAAAAGCAAGAAACAGTGTTCTTTATATTGGGACTGAAACTCGGCTGGAGACCCCACATGCAAGGCCGCTTACCCACGACCCTGTTGGGATCATACCAAAAAAGCCGAATTTAGTGCCACAAACAAAACAGTTGTCTTTCCCTTAAATGGTAAAAAAAAAAGTTTTTTTTTTTAAATTGGAACTGAAAGTTGGCTGGCGCAGTGAAGTCCTCAAGTGACTTGCATGGTTCGCCCTGCGCTCCGGTTGGTGTATACCGATAAGTTCCAACGAAACGAAACCAAAGGAAACAAAAGCGAAAAAACGGTTTTGTATTGGCTACCAACCCCACATCAATTGACATGCATGGTAGGAGGAACTGCACTCCGTTCAATGTATACCGGAGAGGATCAAACGAATGGAATCGTTATATAACATTTACAATTAATAAAAAACAGGGTTTTTAATTAATACCGTCTTGTCAAATATATAACGGATTCCCGGAGCAACCAATGTGAGTTCGTACCAGCAACGCATCTTGTAAATATGAAGCGAAATTAACTGATAGAAACATTACCCAGAAAATGGTGCACACAATGTGTAGTCCATGGCATTGTTGACCGGTTCTAATTCATAGAATTTAATAGGAACACTTCAATTAAACCACTATCCTAAGTATCGTTACTAAACAGATTGCTAAAAAATATATAGTTGTGATTTTTGTCATAGTATTAAAACCAAATTAAATGCAAATCTACATGCTACATTTCAAGTAAATGTTAATATATACATTACCTCGCAAGTGTGAACTATGACCCTCAAGTTTAGACTAAGACGTGCTATTTATTTCTCATCTACAGAACTTCAAATAGACTGAAGTTAAAATGTAGCACAAGCGATGCACTGGAGCAAGGGGTATAGACGATCCGACCGACCTGAAATATATAAAAAAAACGAAACAGGTTTACAAGTAATCACACGGTTCATTCTTATTTGAATGGTGGTAATAAATTCCTCTTTCCTAATCGACCTCCACTCGAGCAGACGTTTCAAACTACCAGACGCTTGCCATCTATCATGAAATATTTCTAATTGATGTTTTACACAATATTTTTAGATTTGACACACGATTTTCTAAAATAACTAACTTTAAATTCATTCGACGCCAGGGGTTCCGGATGGAAATTTAAGCAAAAATGGCAAATGGCAAAAACAGCAAAACTCCGCCAGGTATTGCTATTGCTTCTTTCCAGTGTATAATTTTACAGATGTAGTTTGCCTGATGACGACTGCAAAGTTACGATAATCAGCCGAGTATCACTACAAAAAATGGTCCTGGTGTATGACCGAGCTATCTTTATTCTACAGTATGATTGATTGATTGATTGGTATTTCACTTATATGATGGAGGTGTATTCCAACAATAATTGACAATAGCATAACCAAGATGTCAACCGTTTCCATAATGTTGGAAAGTTAACTTTCCTCCAGTGCTAATATTCTACCGTATGGAGAGAAGATGACGACGATTTTTATTAAATGATCTCGGAGGTGAAAAGAAGCAATAGTATTTCACGAAAACGTGTAATGTTAACCGCCGGATAGCTTGCACGAAATCACTTCCCGGATTCAAACAAAATAACGTAACACCCCAATGTACTCCGTTGCTTAAATCATGAATAAATATAAGACCATGTGTGGTTTAAACAAAATGTAGACCCGATGACGTCATCGCCCGTTGGAGCATATTTCAAGTCAAATTTACCTCCCATCTCCAAAATGGTAATATTATATTTGAGAACTTCTCAGCGTGTGAACAGTCGAGGAGATACAGACATGGTCTGGACCCTCGCACAAGACGCAATTTGAGTAAAGAGTTATTACGAGAACTGACGATTGCAGGTCAAGAGGTCTTGGTATAGTCACACCATTATCGATCAATCCTTCCTCTTAAACGAAGCACGATAAAATGCGTGTTTTGGTAGACCTCTTTGCACTGAGCGTAAAGTAGAACAGACGAACCACATCTATGCTATTAGGCTAAGCTTCACGGTATTTTGTGCCTAGGAAGTGTATAGTTCATTGACTAAACGGACATAGTATTAAGTACAGAGATCAGTGATTCTATCTATTATGTTAACCAATAACGAGTGTGTGTACAGGGAGTAGCATAGAGCGTCCATGCTTCTTTTAAAAACCGATACACTGTTATAAAAAGGGTAACTTGGTTTGTTATTTGATTAGAGCTATACACCGTACTTACGGTTATTTCACTCATTACAACGTACCAGCCCAATGTGTGAATAAAGCTTGACGTCACTGACAGACAAATTAACCACAAGACAATGTCAATGATGGGACGCAGTACAAGGACATCACACACAGATTGGCTCCGTCTGGCACCTGAGCAACAAAGAAGCTCCATCCAATCGCCGTCAGTGCAAAAAATATGTACTCTTACATGTAGGTGGATGCATCTGGCCTATTCTGCCATTCTGTATACATACGTGTATATCATTCGGAGACTTCAACATCTGTAAACATTGCCGCTTTTCTAATGCCATTTACACTCTAGGAGGCCATACTTCTGTTTTGCTTTAGTTAGTAAGACTATAGAGGTGTATCACCATGGTATGACCTAGTATGATTTACCACGGAAAACGCGTTCTCCGGTTAACACTTTCTCCAGTTTGAACTACATAAACTTATCAAAATTGCTAATATTCAAGGGAAGTGCAGTGCGGTTAGTTGCAATTCATTTGGGTTAAATTGTTTTAGGCCTATCTTGATTCAAACTTTTAGCAGAGAGTACTTGCACTGCACTCCAAGCCGTTATTTCACTCATATAACGTCCAGGAAATCATCATCCAAGCCACGGACAACAAACAAGACAGAACAATAACTGGACGCAATACGAAGACATCACAAATAGTTCGGCTTCGTAGGCATTCTAAAATAAAATCAATTCTACTTCCTATGTCGAGACGTTGACTCTAAGATACACCAGGGCCATCTTGTTTTGCACTTCTTTTATTTGCTGGGCTGTGGCATACGTCGCCGTAAATATTGGCGGAAATTAATGCGCGATGGCCTACGAGTGTTGTCTTAGTCTCGTCCACTATAGAAACTCTCGCGAGAATACGATTGCTTCGTAGGTTGTCCCGTATTTCTAAGAGTACCAGGACAACAGTAAAAAAAACAACCTTTAAGCCACCCGAGTTATCTATATACATGTGGTTAACTATTCCAATTTAGACTACGTGTATGTTATGATTCAATCTCGCGAGACATTCTAAAATAGAATCGATTCTACTACCTGCGTCGAGACATTGACTCTAAGATACACCCGGGCCATCTTGTTTTCACTTCTTTTATTTGTTGGTCTGTGGCATACGCCGCCTCAAATATAGGCGAAAATTAATGCGCGATGGCCTGGCATAGCCTACGAGAGTTGTCTTAGTCTCGTCCACTATAGAAACTCTCGTGAGAATACGATTGGACAGATCAGTGAGGACCGAATGAGTCATTTTGAATGCCGACTTTTTTGATGTGCATTTTAAAAACAATTATGGGGTAACAGCATACCGACTAACTCGCCTCCACCGGGATTCGAACCACGGGTACCTGGGCTAAGGAGGCTCACCGACACCAAAATATATATGTAGCTATGCTTGGGCCTTTTTTCTTGTTTCCAATGCATAGGCCTATTCAATGTCTGAATTAGTTCAATAAAAAACCCAAAACATAAATGTAAAATATACAGTTAAAAATGCACTGCATTTTGTCACCAACGGTACCAAACCTTGCATTTGTATTTCACTTACAACATATACAGAGTCGCATTACGTTTATAATAGTCTAGTCTGCATGCAGATCATAAAACCTGCATTTATCCGATAGAATATCTACCAGTCAACATTACATGCCAACCGCCTCACTTATGTTTTTGCACACGCTTTCATATTAAATGCAATAAAAAAACCCAGATGACATTTGGTACGATTTTAACAAGCATGTGCTCTCTCGCCGTAAATTTATACATGCATGACGCTTTGACACACTGTGCATTTTGCCAAGCACAAACGCATCGGGTCTATACAGCTTCAAAGTCAGCTATCTATCCTGGATGTATGAGAGGCAAATCGCAATTTCATATGTGACACGTTCAAGACATAGTCGCGGTGCAGCAAAACAAAGAGTACTGAAATATCACTTATATAAGGAAATTGACCATGCAATATGCTAGAGAAGACGTTAATCCTGAGCATTGTATCGATTTTTCCAAAGCGAAAAATCAAGTTAGCCCTTTAGAATAAAGAGTATAGAAGTCTAGTAAGTACTGGTGGCGGATGGATATATTATGCAACTGAAGTGCCTGTGAATAAATACATATATAGAACAATGCCTATCCAAGAAATCACAGAGGTCGCCTTCTGAATGAAGGTGTAGATTTTATTAACAGTGAATAAGTGATTTAATTGAACAATTACGTCAGTACATATATAGGTAAGAGTAGCTGGGTATTGTGACCTTTTGTATGTTTGGTGCGCATGTTCTAAAATATCGACAGTCCTATATGGTTAAGACCCTAACTCGGGACAAACGAGTGAAATATGTCATGTCATTTAGGCCTATATACTTGTATCTGGATACTAGTGTACGTCAAATATTCAGAAGCCTACTTACAGGTCAGTATGGGGCATGCTTTGTGGTGTATTAGAGCAAAACTACGCGAGACTCCAGTCAAATAGAAATTTGGCGCTAGAAAGTGACAGTCTAAAGCATCTTAGAGTAAATCGGACAGTCTATTTTCTAAATTCCCAACATTAATTTTCTCAAATTTGTTCTGGTCCAACCCCCGTATTACCCTCCAATAAAAATCTTGCGTGAACAAATAAGTTGGCGTGCATAATAATTTTATATCCGCAAAGGGTTTGCACAACTTCAAATTAAAACATACTTATAACCGCAACAATTAAAACACCAAGTAAGCAAGAAATACTGGTCAACTACTATCCTATAAAAAGATAATTTATGAGCATTTTCTTATTTTTTGACCTAAACATACAAAGATAAACACATTCCTCCACCAAAACATTTTAATAATAGATTGGCAGGTGGTTGAGATAGAGATTCCTGGTACCCCTCAGTGTTAAGGGGCAATATAGAAAGCCAATCTATTTTGTGACGTTTTTGTATTGTGTCGTATGATTCGTCCAGGGTTTGCTGCGTCGAGGGTGGTTTCCTTCGTCCACTGGGCTAGAACACAGCCATGTGTGAAAAACACTGTAACTTGAAGTACGGCGTTAAACAAGCTAACCATAATACATTGATTGAGTATTTTACGGACAATGCCGTGGAACAGTATGTCAGAAACCAAACTTAACACACCTAGAAATTGTGAAGCCTTCTTTCTTTTGGAAATTTAATGTCCTTGCGGTGTCTGTAAAGGCATCTTGACTACATTTAAAACATTCCTCCCTAGCTAGGCTAGGGGCCTTCTTAATAAAAGGAACATACACGTATATAAGTGCATGAGGCATGCGTGAAGTTTGAACTAAGGCTATATATATATATAACACGCGTCAATGCGTCAAGGTATAAGACCTATTTCCATAGCCTCAGTAGGTCAATTAACCGTATGACCTTATCAGAAGCATTGCATCAGTAAATCTGTAAAAAAATTCTTAATTCAGCCATGTAGTTGACATTTAGTTCTTGAGCTGATCTAAACTTTTGTTTAAAGATAAGAGTACTATTACAGAACACAATCCATACATTACACACTTGGGCTGTAATATTTATTGCTTGCCTGCAAACCTATATACACGTGTGTTAAGCACAACTAACCATTGAATAGATGTAGCGTCACAGTTTCTCTCAATACATTAAGTTATAAATCTCTGAATTCTAGCCTTATTATTATATATAAAGTTTGCAGTTTATGATTATAATTTATGGGCAGCTATTTGGTAATATACTAAATACATCTTAGGTGTATGTATAAAACAAACTACTAACTTCTTCATCGTTACATTGAAAACATTTCATTAGAAAGGCTTAGACATTCAGCTAAACTTTTTTCTAAGAGCATGCTGTTAAACTACAGATTATCATATCACAAAACCTCGTGGGTTTCAGACAGTTGGATACCATCAGCCATCTGTCAGGCTATCCGGCTAAGGATCAGTCCATTATTTAGTACAGGAGGGGAGAAAAAACACCAATCTCAAGTTGAGTTTTATCAGGTCACTGGTGACCTTTCAGTCTCAGTTAAAGAAGTTCAATTTTTTTTACAAATTTGTGCAAATTTAGAAATTGGGAACAGTTTACGTATGTTGATATCTTAACACATCATTGACCATAGCGCTAACTTGTAATATTCATGCCTGTGACAGATATTTACTTTCCTACAATAATTAATAATCGTTCAATCAAAATGAATAAGGTGAGTAAACTGTCAGCTGACACACGTTTCCTGGAAAGCTCCAATCTTTTGTCTGGGTTTATGTCTGAATTATACATATATGTACAAATGTTTTCCAGTGAAATTATTACTACTGAATATTTAATAACTTCCGTTTGTAATGGTACGAAGTGTAAGTTACATTTAATTTTCTGTATGTCAAGTAATCCCATTAGCCCAGATAAAGAGGGCCTGATGGAGCTCAAACACCCTCACATTGAAGAATGTGAACAAAAGGCCACACTGTTTTAGAGAGTAAATAACCTCCTAAATCTATTTCACTCAAAATACCACCTTTCTTTGTTTAAATAGACTTGGTGTTTGCTGGCAATGTTTGGGAGGATTGTACAGAACACAGCTGTAGTTAGCACATGGTTAGGCTCCATGTACATGTGTATATTGTTTTCAAATTTACATGTACAGTAGCTCCCATGGTTCAATGTGCATTGCAGCAATCACAATAATATATTCCACTTTTATGTTTTCAACAAAATGACATACAATGATACATGGTGATCATACAGCAATTTTATATGAATTAATTTGTGTCAACATCAATCGTCTTTAAACAGACTAGCCATGTGGCTGCAGGGAGTCTTCAAACAGAGTAGTCATGTGGCTGCGGGGAGTCTTCAAACAGACTAGTCATGTGGCTGCGGGGAGTCTTCAAACAGACTAGTCATGTGGCTGCGGGGAGTCTTCGAACAGACTAGTCATGTGGCTGCAGCAAGTCTTTAAACAGACTAGCCATGTGGCTGCGGGGAGTCTTCAAACAGACTAGTCATGTGGCTGCGGGGAGTCTTTAAACAGACTAGTCATGTGGCTGTGGGGAGTCTTTAAACAGACTAGTCATGTGGCTGCGGAGAGTCTTTAAACAGACTAGTCATGTGGCTGCGGAGAGTCTTTAAACAGACTAGTCATGTGGCTGCGGGGGGTCTTTAAACAGACTAGTCATGTGGCTGCGGGAAGTCTTTAAACAGACTAGTCGAGTGGCCATGGGGAGTCTTTAAACAGACTGGTCAAGTGGATATGGGGTCTTTAAACAGACTAGTCGTGTGGCTGCAGGGAGTCTTTAAACAGACTAGTCATGTGGCTATGGGGAGTCTTTAAACAGACTAGTCGTGTGGCTGCGGTGAGTCTTAAAACAGACTAGTCATGTGACTGCGGCGAGTCTTTTAACAGACTAGTCATGTGACTGCGGTGAGTCTTTTAACAGACTAGTCGTGTGGCTATGGGGAGTTTAAACAGACTAGTCATGTGGCTGCAGGGAGTCTTTAAACAGACTAGTCATGTGGCTGTGGGGAGTCTTCAAACAGACTAGTCGTGTGGCTATGGGGAGTCTTTAAACAGACTAGTCCTGTGGCTATGGGGAGTCTTTAAACAGACTAGTCATGTGGCTGCAGGGAGTCTTTAAACAGACTAGTCATGTGGCTGCAGGGGTCTTTAAACAGACTAGTTGTGTGGCTGCAGGGAGTCTTTAAACAGACTAGTCATGTGGCTGTGGGGAGTCTTTAAACAGACTAGTCATGTGGCTGCGGGGGGTCTTTAAACAGACTAGTCATGTGGCTGTGGGGAGTCTTTAAACAGACTAGTCATGTGGCTGCAGGGGTCTTTAAACAGACTAGACGTGTGGCTATGGGGAGTCTTTAAACAGACTAGTCATGTGGCTGCGGGGGGTCTTTAAACTGACTAGTCATGTGGCTGCAGGGAGTCTTCAAACAGACTAGTCGTGTGGATATGGGGAGTTTAAACAGACTAGTCGTGTGGATATGGGGAGTTTAAACAGACTAGTCATGTGGCTGCGGGGGGTCTTTAAACAGACTAGTCATGTGGCTGCGGGGAGTCTTTAAACAGACTAGTCGTGTGGCTATGGGGAGTCTTTAAACAGACTAGTCCTGTGGCTATGGGGAGTCTTTAAACAGACT
>JAQQZZ010032254.1:0-10696 GCA_030265115.1 Mopalia vespertina | reverse complement strand
AATTAAGACAGGTGGCGAAAATATGAAATTTAATATTTTGACTTAAGTCATAAAATGTTTTGTGGAATCGGCCCCTGCTTTATTCTGAACAGCAGTTGCAATCTGTTACCTATTTGTCACAGAAAATACCTGACAGTGTATGGTGTGTTCTGTAATTAGACCTTATTATGACATGTTTGTTAGGTTTCCTGCCATTTACTTGATAACCGCTTATTAGATTATGATAAAAGTTGTTAAGATTATTCCCTGTGACAAGATGTTGTATGGGATTGATGTACGTCTGGATTTAGGTGGTGCTACCTGCTGCCAAAGTCTAAATTTGGTAACGGCATACATGTACTTGGGTCAAAACATTCTTTCAAAAAGAATCCTAAAGAACCTAGCTACTGAAACGAGAAGTAATAAACCAAAAACTCATAAAGGTGGCAAATTCTTTTTCAATTAATGCAATATATATATATTTTTTTCAAATATATTATTTGTGTAAATGCAGAGAAAAGCAGTGCATGCTTACTGGCTGAGGTCATTGGGTTACAGGTCAAACACTCAAAAAAATGTTACCAGAATGTGACTGCCTTGTTCTCCTAGCTTAAAAATAGACAAAATATATGACCAAGAAAAATATGAAATATTTGTTGACAGGATAAAAAAAAAAGATCAATCAATGTGATTTTACCACATTTTAAGTTTATATCAGTGGCAAGGATGTGAAAAAAATTGAAGAAGATTCTATGTATTTGATTGCATAAATGTTGAGTTTTATCTTTTGAATCTGTGTTTTGATAAGTAACTCTACTCCCAATTTCATAATAGTCAACAAAACTTTTCTGAGCTAGAATCTGTTCAAACTTAGAAAGTGTTATCCCAAAATAGTGAAAATACTGATAACTTTAGTTGTGTTGCTTTTAAAGATTCTCTTAGGATATGGATAGTTTTTAAGTATTTTCATACAAAGGAACTTTTCCAGCAGATCATTTCTGTAGCATTCTAACAGATGGCAGCAGTTTGGCTCAGAGTGCCAGACACAATGAGAAACTGCAGTTATATGAGTGAAACCACATTTATGGAGTTTGACACACACAAAAAACAAAAAATTGAATCCTGAGTTTTCAGCTACCACTGATAGTGTATCAAACAAATCCATGTAAACTAGGAAAGTTTATAACACTTATAATACCACAGTGGTTACAATGGAGTCATTTCAGCCTGAAAGACTTGAAGGTATCAATGTTGACTGTTCCACTATAATTCTGTTTCTGTGCATTCCATAGATGTGGGTTATCTCAACCCTTGAAAAGTGTTTGGCCGCTGATAGAGTCATGCAGAGTTTAGACAGAGATAAAATACAGGCTTTTTACAAAAATCTGATAAATGTGTTTTTTTCTTTGATAATGACATCAACCTATTTTAAATTAAACCACTTTTAACTTTTCAGTTGTTTCCTGTCTTTGATGTTATTGGCAGCTCTACTTTGGAAAGTTAAACAGAGATATGATTTATACAGAAGACGACAGGTTTGTGACTTGTTTATGGGTATAAGAATTTGGTCTGGTTCCATTTGCTTAACATTTATTTCATGAGTAATAGTTCTGTGATAATAAATTAAATGTCATACAAAATCATGTTAATGAGAACAGTTTCACTTTCAAGTGGAGTACGACGTTAAACCCCAATCAAACAAACAAACTTTCAAGTGTGACGTCAGAAAGCAATTTTGGTTGTTAATATGTTATTCTTTTCTCACAGAACATTTTCCTCATAGTTTTTTAAATTGTGTTAAACAGTGATTGTCCTAGTAATTGTCTCTACTTTGTGTGTGTTGTTTAGAGAATGGTAGTAGAAATGGAGCAGATGGCGAGTAGACCATTCGCCACGGCTTGTGTGGAGATAGTGCCCAGGATCGAGTCTTACATCGGTCCAGCCGCCATGCCCATCAAGAGGGAGCCGCCAGATATCAAAAGGAAAAAACCTAAAGTGAGTAAAGAATAGCAGTTTGGCTAAAAGTGAAATAACCTGAATGACGGATACAAGACAATCCTACCAGCTGTATCAGGCCTCTCTATGAGCTGGATGTTCTAAGCGTAGCCATTCTGTCCTAAGAATAGTAATTAATGTTAGTAGACTGTTCTCATCTAAGTGAAGAACCCTTGAGCATGGTGTAATCACCAATCAGTCACTCAACCCCTGTGCACCGGTCACCCCATACTGGCTTTTTTAATATCTGTACAGTATTTATACACAAAATTATACACAAATACAATTGTGTTTTTCCTTGTGATAGGAAATAAGCATACCCATTCAAAATAATAAATCTATTTTGATCCAACTTTTGTACCTCTTCAGTGACTGGAAGAACAGTTTCAATTTATGCAGCAGTTTCATTCATACCATTTAGCACTCGGCTAAACAGAAGTCCTACAGAATCGTGCTTAACTGAACACATTTTTAATGAAAGGGTTATATTAGTCCCCTTCTGAATGAACTGGAGAACAACTAAAGGTTTTGCCCATCGCCTGTCTGTCCGTCTGTAAAGCCCACTGCACACAAGCTATTATCCATCGGCGACTAAATATCTCAATGTAATCGCTCCGTGTGCTGCACGACTTGACAATGTCGGCAACTAGTCACAAGCTATCAAACATTTGTATGATATCTTGCGATTCGTCGCTGACTATCGAGTGGCAAACATGCGACAGAAAATCGCAGCCTTAAGCCTTGCTTCCAATCAGCGCAATCAGTCACATGATTTCAAATAAAAAACTGTTTCAGCACAAATAACCTGGCTCCATAACCTGTGTCTTGTAATGATCAAAATCAAAGCTAAAATTTCTATGCAATTTTCAATCTGGGCCATGTTGTTAAAAAAACATCATACCAAGTTTTAGTCACATGGAATAAATTTGAGCTGACTTTGGATGAATCGCCAAATTGAAATCACTTTGTGTGCTGTAAAAAAAAAATCTCTTGCAATTAGTTGTTGGAGAATCGCCTGTGAGGGACAGGCTTTACTCAATCGGTTTCCTGCACTTTATAACACTTCAGCAGACTGAGTTCAAACTTTGCATACAGCTTTATGATCACGAGTTACAGATCAAGTCTGATGTCACACAGTTTTGGTCGATGTTTGGTCCAAGTTATAGCCGTTGTGATTTACACAAACAAAAAATTAAAGATATAAAAATGCATCAGTTTTCTGACATTTGCATTGAAATGGTTGTACTCAGTACTGTACCCTGCTTTCTTTTCTACCTGCAAACAGTCCCCTATCATATTCAATATTAGTGCAGAAATACTTATATATGTGTTGCCTTATGGTTGCTTGTTTTTAATATGAAAGAATTGTGTTTTATTTTGTAGACATCAACTAAGCCGTCTCCTATAGCGTATGAGCCACTGAGTGGTAATAAAGTAGCTGTGATATCATTGTTAGTGAGGTTACCCACAGGGGATGAGGATTACTCACCTAGTGGACAGTGTGGTATGGCAGTAGCTAGTGCTATAGTCACTTTAGGTAAGTCCTTTATGATATGTGGTTTGTCTTTCTGTTTCGAGGGTTCCAGGTCACTCCCATGGTCATATCAGATGAGTATAGTGCTCCTCTCATCAGGTCACTCCCATGGTCATATCAGATGAGTATTGTGCTCCTCTCACCAGGTCACTCCCATGGTCATATCAGATGAGTATAGTGCTCCTCTCACCAGGTCACTCCCATGGTCATATCAGATGAGTATAGTGCTCCTCTCATCAGGTAACTCCCATGGTAATATAAGATGAGTATAGTGCTCCTCTCACCAGGTGACTCCCATGGTCATATCAGATGAGTATAGTGCTCCTCCCATCAGGTCACTCCCATGGTCATATCAGATGGTTATAGTCCTCCTCTCACCAGGTCACTCCCATGGTCATATCAGATGAGTATAGTGCCCCTCTCACCAGGACTTTGGCCATCAATTTGGGATCTGCCTATTGATTTGTAGACCTATATGGTTCATCCAGACTCTGCTTGGTAACTTGTGTGGGCCAGAGCTGTTCCATCGAGCTCTAGAGTGCCCAACAGTTTGTTTCAGTCTGGGATGTTCCATTCAGGTCTGTCTAGTGAGTTTTGTGAACCATATGAGTTTCTGCCCAGTGAGTTGTGTGGACCAGACTGTGCTATACAGGGTCTGCCCAGTGAGTTGTGTGAACTAAACTGTGGTATACAGGTTCTGCCCAGAGAGTTTTGTGAACCACATGAGGTCTGCTCAGGGAGTTGTGTGGACCAGACTGTGCTATACAGGTTCTGCCCAGAGAGTTTTGTGAACCACATGAGGTCTGCCCAGGGAGTTGTGTGGACCAGACTGTGCTATACAGGGTCTGTCCAGTGAGTTTTATGAACCACATGAGGTCTGTCCAGTGAGTTGTGTGGACCAGACTGCTATACAGGGTCTGCCCAGTGTGTTGTGTAAACCAAACTGTGCTATACAGGGTCTGCCCAGCAATTTGTGTGAATCGGACTGTTATACAGGTTCTGCCCAGTGAGTTTTGTGAACCATATGAGTGTCCTGTCCAGTGTGTTGTGTGAACCAGACTGTCCTATACAGGTTCTGTCCTGTGAGTTTTGTGAACCATATGAGTGTCCTGTCCAGTGAGTTGTGTGAACCAGACTGTCCAATACAGGTTCTGTCCAGTGAATTTTGTGAACCATATTGTTCTGAAAACATGTAACTAAAGTGAGGACTTTCGAACATAATGATTAGGATTAATTAAGCTAAACTCGCAAAAATGACTCCACAACAGTTTACAACATTGCAAAGCTTAATTCTGATTATGTGATATTGTATTTGCAGGAACACAGAGAAAACCCAGTTTAGAAAAGGGAGATAAATCCAAGAGCAAGAAATATACACATCCCAGTAATCCCGACACATGTATATAGAAATTATGGTTGTGAATTTTTGTACACAGATATTTTAACCCAAGCCAAGTATATGATTAATGTTCATCCCTTTAAATCAGTGAAGCAGCTGGTAGTTTTACGGTTTGTATTTGTTTTACTGGTACCATAAGCATTTAAATTTTGCAACCAAGTCCATTAAATTGGAAGGTGCAGTTTAGTTTTGTCAAGTCTGTGTTCAGAATTATACGCCTTGATAGTTGCTTAATCAAAGTCGGATTTAAATTCAAATGTTTAATGGTACAAGTGAGAAAGTCAGCCATCTAGAACATCATTCTTACATTATTTGTAAATTGTCCAGATTTTGGGCGTATTTCTCAGTTTAAAATTCTTGTGGCTAGAACCTGCAGCTTACCTGCCACAAAGTAGTTTTGTGTGATAAGTCTTTATTAGTGCTAGCTAATTTCTGCTCATTATTTTGGCTTCACGTAACAAAAAAAAAGGAGAAATTTTATCAAGATGTGATATGATTTTTGTCCATTTTAAAGTTTGTTTAAAATTGAAAATTCATACTAGTATTTGTCATATTAAAGTCAATTATATCTGAAGCTATTTTTCTAAACTTCACCAGTGTCATATCTTTTGCTGTGCTTCGTTAAAAAAACTATAACTTAAATAAGAATGTCTTGTCCTTTTTTTGTACATATTATTCATTGTATTAATTTTGTAAATTCAAATGTAGATTTTTTAGTTTTATTTTGTTTTTGCTTTATAATACAATATACTTCAGCGGGCTGAGAATTTACCACTTTGTAGATTTGTTTTGTAGAACAAATGTCATTATAGTGTACAGTTGTAATAATCAAGAGCTGGGTTGGATTTCTATTGCTTGAGTCTGGTTTCCTTCTCTCCATGAAATCATTGCTTGAAATCGGCTTTACCAAATTAACTGAACATACATGTACATGTTTCTATGGCTTCATATTGCGACAGAAGGCTGCCAGACTCTAACAATGAAGTGGGTTATAAATCCTGTTATCTGACCAGAGCAGCAATAATATAACGAATTGAAATCCTCAGGAACATCAATACATTCTTATGAAACCCCCAAAAAATACTTTTATAATAAAGATATTATTAAACTAGAACAATTTATCAAATAGTAACGATACTTATTATTGTTTTTAGTATTATTGAAATTTCTTATAACTAAACATAACATACTTCATTGATACTTCATAATACATCTACACCAATTATTACAATTTAGTTTTCAAAGTAAGCCTTCACAAAAACATGTCATGATGTAAGATATTTATCTATGTGCAGCATTGGCTCCACAAATAACTGTTATCATTTTTAAATTTTCTGTTACATGTCGCCAAAATCAGGAACATCATGACCCTGAGCGGTTCCCTTCTGTATTCACAGCACTTACTCAGAAACGAGTATAAAGATAACATAGGGTAGATCTGTGAAATCAGTAGTTATGGTAACTTACAAATCATTGTAAAGAGAATCTAACATACCTTTCATTGTAAGGATGTGCAATTGCTTAAGGCCAACATTGAGCTGCAAGCTAAATTAAAAATGCCAAAACGTGTTCTTTTTGTGCAAAAGTTACATTCACAGAACACTTCAATTCTAATACAATTGATGTACTTATAATTCTTTCACAAAACACAACTTTTAAGGTGTTACAACAGAGTGACTGCCCTTTGCATAGAGATGTTTATTTGCAGACAAATATAGTTTAAAGGTTAAGTTAAATTTTATTGATAGGTCTGCCGTATTGTCTATGTTAAATATTTTGCAACTTGACATAAAATGACATGATGATTTAGCAAAGAGACGTCACTCAGATGTTGTAAGGTCATAACCCAAAACTCCCATATTCGGACAGTATTTCAAGCTTTTTCCCATGTTGGAATCTTATACATCAAAGGTTTGCTTGCGAAAAGCTGGTAGACATTAGGTATTGATATATATCAGGACATAGTAGAGTTTATTATATTTGTAGCCGTCATAAAATATTTGATATTTTCTGTTTCATTTAGTTTACTAGTATTGATAATGGATCTTATATTACATTTAATAATGTTTTCATTCGAATGCTCAAGTGTTATATAATGTAATTATTTTATAGAACAAGTTATTCTTAATTTCTGTATTTTCATTGTATCTTTAGTCAATGTAAATTGCAATGACAACACAAATTACTTTCGGTATTGGTTGTCATGGAAATTACAATGGGAACCAATACTGAAAGTATTTTGTGCTGTCATGGAAATGATGACCTGAGCTAATATTACTTTATGGTAGCCAATTCCGCAAGACCGTTTTCGGAACTGTATTATTTAAAAAGTATAAGAACCTTTCATTTTGATTACTTCAATTTTTGCTTATTTTATAGATGGCCAAATAAAATGCTTTTGATGTTCACCACTGTTTTCAACATCAAAGAATGTGAAACGAGAATAAAAATACGAGAAAACAATTTATCATAATGATGTTTAAACATGACTTACAGAATCCTTGCAAGTGAACACACTGTCAAAGTAATGTTTTAGTCGGTAACTTTTTGATTTACAACATGTGTCTGATACAACCGGTCAGCACACCAGCTGTTTGAGCCGAATATTTTGTGAAATTTATACATGTATATTTTTATGTTTTGTGGGTATCAAATCAACGTTAAGCATCAAACATCAAGTGAATCTCCTTTGTGGGTATCAAATCAACGTTAAGCATCAAACATCGAGTGAATCTCCTTTGAGAATGTTTGCAAGGAAGATAACTCAATCTTGGTGGGGGTTCACCGTAAGTGTAAACTTTTGTGATCATAGTGGTCTTTCTTGGTGTCACATGAGTAGTAGCACTCTTTGACTTTCAAAGATTCTAATTGTTAAGCAATTCGATAGCACACAAAGTGCCCTATTTATTTGTCACAAAAAGACGAGATTCCAAAAGGCTGGTAAAAGTTTTTTTTTTTTTTTTATCCTTTCATAGTGATTCTTTTATAATATTGAACTATGATAAATTTACCAAAACATATCAACACTGTAAATAGAAGATGTAATATATATTTGATAGAAGCATATGTTAGTATTGTTGTTAGAATCATTGTAAATGTCCCATCCTTTACATTACTTGTCGTTAAAGATTGAGGACGCATATAGTTTGTAATAAACACTTTATACAGATTACAATTTAAATCCAGGACAGTATACTCAAATTATAATGTCAACAATTAAAACTATGTAATTTCAGTCGATTTCTATGTTTTGAGGTTGAATAATGCATTCAGGAAAGTGAGCCGTTTCCTAACATAAACAGCATCTAAGACATTAGTTCCAAAATGCTGTTTAGTGACTATAAAAAAGTGTATTTGATCTTTGTTGTGGAAAAAGTAAATAATTCTGATAGTGGGGTTGAAAAGAAATAAACACTGTTGTCTTTCACATGATAACAAATTTGTTAGTTTTCTGCTACATTTTACACAACCATATCATATACTTCAACAAAATTGATACTGCCCGTATGAAAGTGAAAAACTTCTTATTCAGATTTTCTTCATCATAGATGTACTGGTATTTTCTGGTGGTTTTACAACTGTCCTGTCCATCATACACGCACAAAACATTTTGGCAGGGTTTCCTCAAATTGTTTATGTAAAATAAAACGAAACATGGAGTTTGTAATTCTGTAAAGCAGTTGCAAAACTTACCTTACAGGTAAATACGAGTCGATTGATATCACCGAACATTGACTAATGATCACTGGCGTGGCTGAAAATAACCAGCCACTGTAGTTTATGGACTAAAATTTACCTAACATTTGATCTAACTGGCTATTGCATCGAGTCCACAACGCAATGCAAATGTTATTTTTATTAACTTACAAAAACTGACTAGTTGTCGAAATAAATGTTTTATTTAAACATGGATTATTGTATTTCTTTCTGGTTAATGTTTGTGTCTTTAAGCTTAAGTAATAATATTTACTCTTAATACGTCATTTAGAACTTCTGAATTTCTTCAATAAATTTTAAAACAAACATGGTATACACTACAATCAGGTACTGAAGTGGTGCATTTTTCTATTTTTATGTTTCTACAGTGTATCGCTTATTTGCATATTGCAGTTTTGTTGTCCAAAAATTTCACTAAATGTTGTCTATAAATTTACTCCTTTGGAAGCTAATAAATGACATAGAAATTGAGTCTGGTATAAAGATGACATATTTTTCGCTTTTGAAGCATCAATATTTCTCAGAAAACATTTTTTGTTTGTTTTATTACTACAATACTTCACAACCTGCAAAATGTCAATACGTATTCATAACCGAAATTTAAAGTGATTTGCAGTGTCTGCGGAGATTTGCAGTGTCTGTGAGCTTTGCTCATTTTTGCTCTACTTTTATCTGTATTTGTCAGAAACGTGCAGCGTTTTGTGATTTGTATAATTATTTGTATTTTTATTATTTGATAGTGAGTACTTTTTAAAGAAAATAAACCTATATACATGGCTTTTTACTGAAAAAAAAAAACGGTTATATTTTTCACTGTTTGATTGTAAAATATAAAGCTTGATTGGAAATATATTCACAAGATAGCTTTTCTGTCCGGAAGAAAATGTAGGCTAGGTTTAAGAACTTGAGCAAAAAAACTGTTGGAAACATGTCAAAAATGGTAGAAATCTTCCAGAGATTTGGAGAGGAAACTGACAAATGTATACTACACAGAAATATAGGTATATTCTATTGTCTGGGATGTACTTTGATTGTCTAAAATAAATTTAAAAAACAGCAGACTAAGAGTCCAATGTCAGCCCTTTACTCCCTGTCTTCTGGTCAATCTAATTGTGAAGAACTCTTTTTACCATTATCATAAAACCCTGTAGTTGATTTTTCTGAAAATGTCCTGCTTTGGGAAAGCTCATTAAATTCCTGATAAATTTTGGCAGTAAACTACATCTACAAAACATGTTTAAATAACTACCTAAAAAATATTCCAAATTTGTCTAAAAAGTTTAAATAACCAGTCTGCAGATTTATATGCCTGTGTACCTTAGTGAATCTAGCAACCTCCTTTCTTCTAGCTCAGCAGTTGTATGTGTGGATCACCATAGGCTATTTTCATTGTGGATTTTTGGGGTGCTATAATGGTCTTAGTAATCCTTTTGGGGGTTCCGTTAAGGTTGGGGAGTATGTATTCGTGTATATGTCAACCCCTGTAACCTCAACAATGGAGGTTGAAGCCTCTATGTTGTCCCATCACACCTGTTTTCTTCAGTACCTGTATGGAATGAGGTAGATTTATAATTAAATGTATTAATGGTGCTTTCATCCGTGTACAGCTTTGTAAAAAAATGTAAATAGCTTGTAAAGAAGCAATCTGTTGTACACTTTGATTTACACTGGTTTTGTTCCACTAGACTGATCATGTACAGATATATCACCCCATTATTTCCTTAAAAATAAACAATGCTGCTCTCAAGTATTTATTCGTAGTTGTTTTGTACTTTTCTACGCAGTTATGGTCCCAGAATCTAAACAGTTAACTAGAGAACTAAACACAACCAAGCTAAGTCGTCCTACAAGTTAAAAACCCTTATGAATGAAGTTAAAAATAATCTTCAAATGTATTGAGCAAATTCAAGAAGGCACACTAAGATGTGCTAGAAATGTAGCACATGTAGAAATGCTGCCGTCTGTCCTTCCATTCATCACAAATGTTTGAACACACTACATGTAGAAATGCTGCTGTCTGTCCTTCCATTCATCACAAATGTTTGAACACGCTACATGTAGAAATGCTGCTG
>JAQQZZ010032243.1:0-10696 GCA_030265115.1 Mopalia vespertina | reverse complement strand
AATGTTGTAGATTTATACAGTAAGACATAATACGTTGTTGAAATAGAGTTTAAAGTGGAATGAAATGTTGTAGATTTTCCTGAAGCTCTGGGTTCAACCAATGATTTCATTCTTTGGGTTTGTTATTTTGTAAAACAATGACTCTACCTTTTCAACTTTCAAATTCTCTTGATTTTGTTATTTTCAGGCTGTTTGTGGTATGTTCAGTTAAAACTGGAGCCTTTGGTTATTATGATTCCTGATAAGGTAACCATGACAACATTTTTCTTGAAAATCTAACAAATTTTTTTTAATATAAATTTTTTGTCAATGTTTTTATTAACATGTTATTTTAATTTAATTTAATAATAAACATAAATGATTGGATGTTTGTCTAAATGTAAGATATGTTCTTTGTCCTCATCACTCATCTGAGTACCGTTAATCATTAAAACAATCGCATTCCATAAAGCGGGAATCTCGGGTCCTAGAGAGCTTTCAATTTATCTTTAGTCAGACAGAGCAAACAAGTAACCTGAGATATTTTTAGCAATAGAATTGAGATTCCAAATAATATTAGGCTTGCATTTTTGTAATAAATTTTTTTAGACTGGATTAACTATGTAATGCCAAAAGAGCAGAGATAAGTTCATTAAATACTTGGTAAACTGGGATGAATCATCTTGACTTTAAATTTGCCAAAATGTAAAAAGAATGGTACAAACTAGTACAACTTTGCTTAGAAGGAAATATGTATGATTTGCGATTTAAGCCAGTTTTTGAAAATCATTGAGAGCTATTAGGATCTCGTGGCAGACATTTCACATTCAGATATCATGCAACAAACATTTGGCATCTTCTCCCAGAACAATATAATTGTCTTGATTCTGGTCACCCTAGTGAGTCCTCATACAAATGACAGCACAATATAATTGTCTTGATTCTGGTCACCCTAGTAAGTCCTCGTACAAATGACAGCACAATATAATTGTCTTGATTCTGGTCACCCTAGTGAGTCCTCGTACAAATAACAGCACAATATAATTGTCTTGATTCTGGTCACCCTAGTGAGTCCTCGTACAAATGACAGCACAATATAATTGTCTTGATTCTGGTCACCCTAGTGAGTCCTCGTACAAATGACAGAACAATATAATTGTCTTGATTCTGGTCACCCTAGTGAGTCCTCGTACAAATGACCTAAAAAGAGAACCATACGAATGATACAATAACTGTCTGGCAAATGTTATGCATATCACTATGGAATAGCCACACTATCAAAATGTCCAAATAATTTTTGGAGCATTGAAGAACTGTTGCGGAATTACATGTACCTATTCAATAAATACAACCAAGAGATATTTCTTAATAACTAGAGAATTCATCACAATGGGAGATGGGTTCAAACAATTGGCCTAAAGGTGGTACATGTAGGTAAATAAAAACCTTTTATGATACCTGATATGGATTGATTCATGCTTACCGTGCCTGAGGCTGTGGCCTAGTGGTTAGCATGTGTGCTAACTAATCCTACTTTGATGTACCATTCATCGGATAGAGTCCGCCTGTCAACCATCTGGTATATGAGCGGGTCTCATTTGTGGCTATGGCAAGCGCAGGGGTGGTTTTTAAGAGGTTTCCTCCTGCTTTTCCACTGTATTTAAGCCAGGAATAGCGTGAAGTGGACAATCTGTTGTTATATAAGTAAAATGGGTTTGAGTATGACATTAAACCCCAATTAAACAAACAAACAAATGATGCTTGATGTTGCCCTGGTGCTCTCGGAGCTAAGAAACAGCAGGAAGCCGATCTGTTTGTGATGTCTTTGTATTGCGTTAAATAACCTTTTGTACAACAGTGTAAGAAACAAAAATATGTAGTTAAAATGCATTAAAAAATGAATTCTTCATTGTTGAATTGTTTTCAGTGTAAATTGCTAGAGTTCTTGTTACTGAGGAAGGATAGTAAGAGTGTGATTCTGGGTGTGTGTCGAGAGATGCTTGTCCCAGGACATCAGGCCTCCCTCCTAGTCATCTCACAGATCTACGACATGTTGAATCGGGTTTACAAGAACTACCTGGAAAATGAAATGATGCTCTTGGTAAGGTCAAATTTTTAGGAAGTGAAGCGGGTTGTTGTTGAAAGCCTGCTGTGCCCTGCTGTTCAGTGAGCTTAAAGGTGACATGCAGCCGTATTGGGAAATATTTGCACAATTTGTCTTTCTGCATTGTAACATCTCCTGTGCTTGTCAGCTACCTTGTCATGGTATGGGCTGAAGGAGAGTCATGTTGCCCTGGTGCTCTTGGAGCTAAAAAAAGTGGCAGCAAGAAGCCAATCTGATGCTTTGTTTTTGTATTTTGTGATTGTCCTGTCTTGTCTTTTATGAAAGTGGTGTCAGGTGTGTTTCCTTCACCCATTGTGCTGGTATGACATAATGTGAGTGGAATGATCTTGAGTATGGCGTTAAACCCCAGTCAAACAAACAATGTCATGGAATGTATTGTGGCCCATGACATCAGAGGTAGTTTCCTAAATCCTTTCTTTGGGTACGCTAGGGAAGTGAAATAAACTTTAGTACATTTTGAACCACAAGTGAATTAAACTGAAGCTGATATCAGAATCAAAAAGTAAAAACGTTTCATTTATAAGACTTAAATTTGACAAAACTTTGCATTGTGGTGAAACAATAATTTGTTTAGTGAATTGAATAATTGATTAAATAACTTGAGGGGATTTCAATACAGTTCAGTAGTTCAATGGAGTGCTCAATGAATGATGGTGCGGCCCCGTATTTGTCTTTCCACCAGCCCAGCAACTGTGCATTACATTATATGGATGACATTTTGAAGGCTAGGTTTATATTAACAAAACTAACTAGCACAAGTAGCCAATCTGTTTTGTTATATCTTTGTTTTGTGTCTTGTGATGATTTTGCCATGTCACTGTTTGTAACCAGCGACTCTATGGCTGGTTTCCTTCACCCATAAGTAAGGCACTAAACCCCATTCAAGAAATCCATGTGGTGCTGTCATTCAACCAGGGTTTTACAGGAAAAATTTGCCAGTAATATCATGAGTGGTTTTTACATATTGTCTTCTCTGTTTTCCATAAAAGGCTGGCAATAGGGTGTGAAGTTAAACATAGATCAAATAAATAAATATTGCTCTGTTTGAAAAGTGATGTTCCTCCAGTGTTAAGTTAACAAGTCTTGGAATATATTTTCTCTTGTTGGACTCAATAACAGATTCCTAAAGGGAAAGAAACCAAAAAATTAAATGAGACTGAATATATACTCTGTAATCAGCCATTTTGAAAAATGGTGTCCAAAGTTTGTGGATAGCTTTTCTAATCATGTTAGAGCCAATTAAATGTTTGACTTAGTAACTCGCTTATGGTGAATTTTCCAAGCCATATCATTTATGTATCGATATCATTAACTACTATTCAATAGTTATTCACCATAATCGCCACCAAATCAATGTCTTTTGATTAATTGACAAAAAATAATCGCGTTATGATTTGGTGAACACTTCTTGAATAATAGTCAATGTTGGAGAGAGAGAGAAGCTATATGGCATGAACTGTTCACCATACATGAGTTTCTGAGTTCGTTATCAAATCAGCTCTTATGCGATATTGACCGATATCCACACACTCCAAACACCATTTGTTGTAACTGCTGATTACAGGCTTTCTATCCAGATTCACTTTAGTTTTATGTTTTCTTCCCCTTGAAGGTACAGGCCTGTGCTGTTGGGGAGAATAGACAGAACGAGGTCTCCCCATGGTTATCAGGCCTGTGCTGTTGGGGAGAATAGACAGAACGGGGTCTCCCCATGGTTATCAGGCCTGTGCTGTTGGGGAGAATAGACAGAACGAGGTCTCCCCATGGTACTGCAAATTTAATTTAGGAGGAACGATTTATAGGTTTCTCAAATTGTTTGCAGTGTTTGTCTAAATGTGCATTTTGTTACTGAGGTTGACATATTTTGTCATCCGATTATTAATGAAGATTGTATTTTAAAGCAATTTTTCTTTATTTTTCACAAAGGCACTGTTATGTATTTAAAAAATCAGCAAACCAGGGGAAAATGAAAGGTTAGGTTATCTCACAAAATTTTAGATGACCGATTTTAGGGTTACATTTGTTTGTTGGAAAAGATTACAGCACAGGCCTGAAGGTATCCTGATTAATAACCCTATGTTGTGTGATTTTCTATTCAGGCTAATGAAGCGGCGAATGCTCGGCCAGAAGCCCAGAGACGTGACCAGGTGATCATTGACCAGTCAGATATGTACACTCACGTCTTCTCCGTCTTTGAAGACAACAAGGTATAGTTGTGGTTTTTCTTTAGCTAACGGTTTCGGTTTCTCACTTTTTAAACAATGATAAAACATAAGTTATGAGCTATGAATTGCAATATATTTTAAAAAATTGAAACAAGGGTAAAATTATTGCCATTTGCTATCTTCCATCAATTTCCACATTGTCTATGAATAAGATTTGATGTCTCTTTTGGCACATATAAACAGGTAGGCTGCTTGTTCTCAAGGAAAATCCTTGACTGGAGGGACACTATACATTTCTGTGTTTAGGACAAAATTAAAACAGGTGGACATGTTGACAGGTGGACAGTCAACCTATTTGTCATGAATAAGTCTACCTTTTACGAAACACTACCAACTGAAATTTAGCGACAAATTGGAAATACTGACACTCGTGTGATGTGTGCTATGTCACATGACCTTTTATAACCATGTGACTTTGTCCTAAAAGTTTGTGATTGATTAGATTGATTAGGGATTGAAACCTGGTAAAAGATGTATGTTTTTCTTCTTTTTTTGTTTTGTTTTGTTTGTTGTCTTGAAAAGAAAAGATTACAAGATGTAAGAAATAATAAAAAAAAAAAAAGGAAAATTCAAATTTGATCCTGGTAAACTCCTGGGTCTGGTTGCTCAAAACTCTGTTAGTCTAACAGCCAGTAAGATGACGTTATATCACAAAGAAATTGACCTCATGTTATAGTAGAAATGCATTGTAACCTAAGGTCATCTAACAGACCGTTAACTTAATAGAGCTTTGAGCAATGGGCCCCAGGAATTTTATGGCTGTACAAACACTGGATTAGTAAAGACTGATCTCATGATTTAACATTTTCTCAGCTTTAGAAATTCTTCAATTACAGTTAAATAAGTTGAGGGGAATCTGGACGAGTCATCCAGTTTTAGTTACTTGATGGAGCGTGAACTCAGTGATGTTATTTAAACAAAAATATATTTCTTCTGTTGTAGAACATCCATTATAAATTCCTTGTCGCTGTTTTAATAGAGTATATTAGATCCCTGAACCAGTTCTCGATACCTGTACAGGTAGGGTATCTTTTTCTCATCAGTTCTCATGGAGGCCATATAGTCTTTTATTGACCAGAAGTTCCATGTTCCCCTGGTTAAAATCTTTTTTAAATTTAAATTTACTTTCCTTTTTAGGAATTCTGGTATAGTCACTTTTTTCTAAAAATACGCATTTTTCTTTTAATTTTTTAAAATTTAATGTTTAAATATATACTTTGATGTGGCTCCGGTAATCGCTGGGGTGTTTTTTACGAGGTATCTTCACGGTTTTCCATCGTTATTTGGCAAGGATCAGTGTGAAGGGGACAGTCTGTCATCATATAAGTGAAATACCTTGAGTATGACATTAAACCCAAATCAAACAAACCATGCTGTTATAATGTCTTCTTTCTTTATATGGAGAAGAGTAGAATACTGTATTTACTTAGCACTGTGCAGGGAGATTAACTTTCCAACAGTATCAAAACACTTAACATTTTATGGTTGTGCCAGTTATTGTTGGAATACACCATAAGTGAAATACCATTAAGCATGGCATAAAATACCAATCAATCAATGTTTATATGGAATAGTGTAAAGCTATGTATTAATTTAGCAGTGCAATTAATGGATATTGTTTTTATATTTCAGCATTACCTATATGAGTTGATTATCAATACACTGGTTCATCATAACTGTTTCTATCAGCTGCACCAATTCCTACAGTACCATGTTCTCAGTGATTCTAAACCTCTGGTAAGTTCTACTCATTAAAGAAAAAGCTTTGGCTCAGTGATTCTAATCATCTCGTAAGTTCTACTCATTTAAGAAAAAGTTTTGGCTCAGTGATTCTAATCATCTCGTAAGTTCTACTCATTTAAGAAAATGTTTTGACTCAGTGATTCTAATCATCTCATAAGTTCTACTCATTTAAGAAAAAGTTTTGGCTCAGTGATTCTAATCATCTCATAAGTTCTACTCATTTAAGAAAAAGTTTTGGCTCAGTGATTCTAAATCTCTTGTAAGTTCAACTCATTTAAGAAAATGTTTTGACTCAGTGATTCTAAACCTCTCATAAGTTCTACTCATTAAAGAAAAGCTTTGGCTCAGTGATTCTAAACTTCTTATAAGTTATAGTCAATTAGGTCTTGCAGCAGGACTTTGAGTGAAATAAGTTTATCAGCAAAAAAAAATACATAAATTTGATGTTCAATAATTGAGGCAAAACTACTTTTATTACCAGTATGCAAAACTTTATAAAAATACTTTGCAGGCTTGTCTGATGTTATCATTGGAGAATGTGTATACCCCTGCTCATCAGTTAGCTCTCGACATGCTTAAAGTAAGTGATTTCTATTTGAGTGTCCTCTTGTCTGGGTGTAATATGACACTGGTCTGTTGTTATGTTTGTTTGTTTGATTGGGGGGTCAATGTGTACTCAAAGGTATTTCACCTACATATATATGACAACAGATGATCCACCTCTCACTCTTCCTTGCTTAAATATGGTTGAAAACTGAAAGAAAAACTTGTAAGAATGCATCCACAAACTATAAAAATTGTCTTGGTTACCTGGAAATGTAAGAAGTGGCTGTGTTTTGAATCAAGCCTTTCCCATGATTTATTTGTTAACCTAAGGTTATTTGTATCGACATATGACGGTGGGCCAGCCCAATAGGTGTCGGGCAAATGCAGTACAATCACAGGATGTTATACAAACACACCATTCGTCTTCATGTTGCTCTGAGAGCACTGGAGCAACAGGAAGCTCCCTCCTTACTGCCCACCCTTTCCCACAATTCTTCTGCAGGGGATAAATTTTCAAACCCCTATTATATCCCCTAAAACTTACAGAGATTATTTTGAGGCCCTTAACATTAGGTAATGGGGCATTGCATACTTATGTGAATAGATTTCTGATGATATGTTAGCTCTCACAAACTAGGGACAATTTCCACTTTTCATGATCCACACATTTGTTTGCACACTATACACAGCATCCTTTAATTGTCTTCTATATAACCATTGTTTGGTGCTACCCTGTCCCTTATATAAGGACATGTCAGCCCAATGAGTGAAACAAACAAAGGTTATGTTTTCCTTCTCTTTCCCATGTTTTTGTGCAATAGTAATACAAATTGTATGATTTTCTTTATATTATTTTTACAGAGATTGTCTACAGCCAATGAGGAGATTATAGAAGTGTTATTATCAAAACAACAACTTTTACCAGCTCTAAGGTAGATAAGTAACTTTTTAAAAGTTGTATGAAAAGGAAAAAAGGTTATTTTTTTCTTAATTTATTTACCAGTACTTCAAGTTTATTTATTTTGACAACAATTGACAAGTCATCTTGTCTAAAAGTAAATTTAATAAAGTAATAAAATCTTGTAATAAATCTAGAAAATATTTAGATTTAATTAAATTGAGAGCTGATTATAATTGTGTATTTCCTTTGCTTGTCAGGTTTATTAGATTAGTAGGGGCCATGGATACTGTATCGTCAAGGAAGTTCCTGGATGCTGCCATGACAACCAGTGACAACATGTTGTTCTACACAGTATTTAAATTCTTTGAACAGAGAAATATCCGGCTTCGGGCGAATCCAAAATTTCCCTCAGGTAAGGAATACACTTTGTGTATATTTCCAGGACGAAAGCAATAAGCAAGGAACCAATAAGTAGTTTTAAAATTATGTATAATGAGTCTGTTTCGGTTGAGTTAATTGCAGGCCTGCCTACCCTGTGTATTTTGAATGCCAAATTTATGTTGAATACACCAATATGACATTAAAATACTCACAGCATTCAAATTCAATGCTATTCTGTAACACAAAAATACACATAATGGTTAGAAAATACTACCTAAGATTAATTTTCTTACACATTAATTTCTTTCAGGGTAGACACGACATTAAACCCCAATCAATCTTTCAGGGTAGACAGGTCTGTAATTGGTTCCATTATGTAGAATGCCAGAAATTTTCAAGCGCTATGAGTTGCTTCGTTTGTTTGTAATTAAGCACATCATTACAATTTATTAAGCCTGAAAAACTAGATGTCAGAAAAAACATCTTTTTTCATTTGCCGATTTTTGAAAAGGGGGACAACTCTTCATAAATGTCAAAACCTCTTCACACAACAAGGGATTTGGTTGTGTTATTATATTGTTGAATACACTACCACAATTTGTAACCATCAAATACCACTTAGCTTTTCAACACAGATGCTACTTTGGGATAAACCCGCCTCATCACTATCTTACCAGGAAGTCAGGAGGTGGAGATCTACTTTTAGCCACAATTCAAAAATATCCAGCTGCTTACAAGTTTTATATTGTGTACTGTGATTCAACATAAAATGCAGAAAAAAATTGATTTTTAAGAATGAATAAATTTGTGAGCATCTTTTAAAAAAGGAATTGCATTGAACTACATCTGAATGACATTATAGCATAGTCTCGGTGTATTTATACAGCTGTAATTTGCCTGGTGACGACCTCACAATTTTCAGTAATTTTCCAAATGTCACATTAAAAATTGTCGTGATTTATGATCAAGCAGTCTATACACAAGACATGGAAGTAAGACAGTGATGGTTTTAATCAAATGATGCTGATTCAAAAAGTGAAGAACCCTTCTGCATATCTTTTTACAGCGAGGATAAACTAGGAGTCTTCATGATGTATATGTAATGTCTGTCTGATACAATTATGAAGAAAAAAAATAGCACTCACTTACTTATTTTTTTCCCGGAAACAAATATATAATGTGAAAGGAACTCACTGTAGTTATTGACTGTGCAGAAAAAAATCAATGATTTGTGAATTAACTGTTACTTTTTGGGTTGAACAAATGTTAGTCTTGTAAAGACGAAAAGGGGGCATTGCCGGCCAGGCCGTCCTCAGACGTCAAAACAGTTGAGATTGTGTCTATTATAGTAATGCCACAATGGATAAATCTGTTTTCAGTCATTTAAATTAGCACCACTATCACAATGTTAGGATGAAAGAGGACCGCCTTTCACAGATTAAATTACCTCCCTTTGTCAACTTTCCCAACCTTCATTGGCTGCAATTAATCTTGGTTTCATTTGTTTTACAGGTGAGCATTGTGAACAGTATGTGAAGCATTTTGAATCATTATTTGGCACGGACGCTCTATATCCAGTTCCCTTTTCTGGCTGAGGTCATGTGATCAACCATTACCCGCTCAATAACCTCAAATCAAACTGGATGAATTATATTTTATTTATTGAAAATCCGAGGACCCTGGATGCTATGTCCAGAAAATATTAAAGACCTTGTACTTGTTAAACAGGAAAGAACATTACAGTTGAATCATGTACACTATATGGGCCTTATTTGTATTACATGTATATCTGATCTAAAAAACTCCTCATGTTACACAAAGGCCTATTAAATGGTGCCTATTGCTTTGTTAAATTAAAAAATTTCAGAGATTGTAAATATTTCAAAAGTGCAATCAGAACAAATAATTTATAGCAGTCCTAAAAAATAAGCCTATATTTTAGTTAGCTATAAATTTTCTGTATGAATTAGGAGATAATTTGTAGTAAAACCTTGTGTGATTGGCCATTCTACGTTAACTAAACAACATTTGGTATGCAGCTTTCTGTAATTGGCCTATCTGCAGCAACCAAATGACATTTGGTAATTATCATATCTAAATGTGCAAGGCTACTAAAATCATAGGCTTTCCATTACTACTACAATAATGTTTTGGAAAGCAGCTCTCTGATTGGCTATGTTAGATCAACCAATGAAAGGGAGGTATTTGGTTTCATAATATCTGAATTTGCAAAAATAAAGCACAAGCTTATTTAGATATGGTTGAAATTTGATAAGATTTTTATGGTATTTTGCTCTTAATTTATTATTTCATTTGCAAGGCAAGGTATTTCTTATTAATAATTGAGAACTTGTAATGGGACTAATCAGTGCTATCATCGTGGTCCATTGATTTAGACTAGTGAATCAAACCTCACACACAAACTTGTTTTAAGTTTATTTGTATATTTGGACAAAATGTAAATAATTTAAAAGGTGTTATTACTCTTGTACTTTTAATGAAAACATTAACAGCATTGTAAAGGTTTTATTTTTGTTCAATATTTAAGTTGCCAATTATATTGGAGATACTTTCATTGTATTAAGTAGGACTGCCATTGTGTTTAATGTCGTACTTAAGGCTATTTCACTCATGACGGTATGCCAGCCCAATGGGTTGAAGAAAGCACCCATGGAGCCAATGACAACAAAGAGAGACCAGGGGAACATGAAGTCGATCTTTATATACTACTGGAATAAAGTAACTGTGCATCATCTGCAGTGATGCCATGTTCTAATGAATGAAGATAAGAACATG
>JAQQZZ010032232.1:0-10698 GCA_030265115.1 Mopalia vespertina | reverse complement strand
CACCAGAGAAATAAATGTCTTAATACGACTTCTAATCATGTTCAGTAGTCTCTGTAGTCCACCAATACGACCCACAGCTGATAGCCTTTCTCTATTATCCTTACAGAACTCGATAAACGTCATGATAATTCCTTTATCCTATCCTGGATAATCTATTTTTACTTTTTAGCCCTAAACACGTACGTCTCAACATCACTACAAAACCTAGTTCAGAATCTGTCTGTGGCCTCTGATGCAAATTATATATATATAGCGTATAGAATTTAGTGACTGAAAACAATTCAAGCTATGGCTTCTTCATATTACGAGTCTCTCCCTTCATGTACCACAGGTTACTCGACCTTTGCTCGTAGGTTATGTCAGGGAATAAATCTGTTAAATGAAGAACACAAGGGTACTAACTGTACTCTGGTCAAATCGTTTTTAAACAATATGGAACCTAACGTTGACAGAAACATGGTGATTATAAAATCCGCTTAAGATCCCTCGTCCACACCTGTGGACAAACACCTGTGTGTTTCCAATTGCCCAATTATTCATTATCGAGTTGAAAATTGAAATTCCAATCTAATGTCCATCTCTAAAGACAAACACCCGAACTCAAAAGATAGCCCAAAAAAGCTACCATATCGATTGGCCTTAAAATCTAACAAAGAACAGTACCCTGGGTCTTAGAAGGATATTGGTTTCCCTTAAACAGGACAGCATCCAATGATATGCAAGGCATAGTTTTGGTGTGTTTTTAATCACTAGTACATTTTGCTTTTATTCCATAATTATTTATTTCTTTTTCGTCTGGGATAACATACAAATCTGATATATCCGATGCTGGAAACTACTCTTAAGAAAAGTGTAGACTCTGACGTGGTAATTAGCAAAAACTATACATGTATATAATTTGCTTCGTAAGTAAGGCTATCCGTAGAAAAACTATAACGTAAAGCAAATTAAAAAATCTACATAGTGTTTACCACGTTACCAATTGATGTACCATTCACCTAGCGGTCATAATTAATATACTCTTCAGTATATGTTATGCTAAAATATTCGCTATGTACCCACATTTAGCTGCATGGTGTTATTTTGCACGGTCAATTATGTCTCCGATGAGCCAGACATATTATTGCGTCAACGGATTAATACAGTTCAAAGCTGTATGTGTCTATATGCAACACTATTATTCGCATCGAATCGCAGACTATTTTCAGAGCAAACGTATCCCGATGATTAAACATCAGCACACTGAGAGGTAATCAGCAAGGCGTATTATACAAAGGTTGCCTGAACAAGCATATAGAATTCCTTTGCATTGATATAAGTACAACAAAAATCACGAGTCAATAATAGTAGTGTTACTAATGTGGATATGATCGACAAGGTATCAACTACATCAGGGACATTGTTGACACTCTTTAAAAGATTACTCCATCCGATAATGACAATACCGCGCCAAAACGCATGGACATCATGTCCTAAATTTGATGAATGGACATCGTGATTAATTTACAGCATCACCTCAAGCCCGAGACATGTTGACTCCTGCCCTATATTGTGCCGTTTTTAGACGAGAAACTATTTGATCTGGGATAGGCTTGTCAGTTATTGCGAATCAGAGATTAATCTTTTTACTATAAGTCTGATATCAATTGTATCTGAGCCCAGCGTATTTCATTATTCTGGTAAGAGCTGTATAGTCAGTGGTTCTAACCGTATTCCAGATGGGAAAGTAATTCAACAACCGTCCAAGGAGATCTTGTTTATTTGGCAGATGACATAATTGTCATATCGATTTGTTCTGTGGAACAAGTTTGATCGCATATCGCCGAAAGAGATATATTATACTTGATCATGAACTATGGTGTTTATTCGTTATGTACGAAACAGATGCATGTGTTCCACTGCAAAATAACAATAGGCGTAACTTACTTGAAAGTGACAAATAGAATAACAATTTTGTCCCATATCTCAGCAGGCAGAAGGGCAACGTGAAGCTCCCTACCAATCCAGCGATCATGCTAGAACTTAGTAAAATACTCTACACATGTTTGTCTATAGAAAATTATTTCAACACAGTTGTATAGTCTTGATTCTTACACATAAGGAACAGTTTCATGTCTTAGAGATATTCCATGAATTACTACTACAATTAATTAATTGATTGGTTGATAGGTGCTTATCGCCGTGTCCAATAGCATTCCATCTCCATGACGACGGTATATACGACATTAATTGCCAGACTAACCCAACCATAACATGTGAAGTGTTTTGCACCATATAAAAATTAATGCTCATCCAGTGCCAAGTAAAGCAGTATGTCTATACACTACCCTGTACCAGAAGGTTTACTACTACAAGATGTAATTCCTGATTTTAGAGCTGGCGTTTCGCCTTATCATACTCATCAAAGAATAGATGGTATGTCCAGTTACCGAAGAAAATTTCCATATTATAGGCACAATTACAAGTCACCAGTGGCCCGAGGTTTGTCCGTTTATTAGCCAGGCATCACAAACAGCAATACCAGTCCGATATCAGTCAGCTAAAATCAATTCTCAAGTGATCCAAACGTAATTCTTACAGCTCAACACACATTACTTTAATTATGTGTTCATCAAAGGATACTTCTATGCAATTGTCAACACAAATGAAGTCCTAGTATATAAACATCTTCTGCTTCATTTCCACAGAAAAAAAAATTTCATTCTCAATCGATGGCGTCCATCGACATATAAACAGATTATAAAAGGAATAATCCTGCATTTACATTTGGAAATAGTTGCTTTGATATACATATGAAACGTCTAAGCTTGAAAGAGTTACAGTTTTAAATCTTTAACTGAACGGGGGTATTCAACGGGAGTGTGAAGGTTGTGTTTAGTTTCACGTAAACGCTACACACAAAATAGTGGGTTGTGTATTTCGCGAAACTGTCATACAACAACACATTTTCTGCGAATTAAAAGAACCAATTGCTACATTGCTGAATTTACGATTTATAGATCCGCGGCCGGTGCATACATCGACACGATTGCCGTCAACGGCCAATTTCCTGAGGTGCCCATCATTTCTGAGTGCTTGATACTGCTGGTGTGATGATCTGTCCAATCAGGACCTCATTAACATGGTATAAACCTGACAAGGCTCTCATTATTGCCAAAGTGTCTTGTGTTTTACAAGAGATCTAAACTGATCGATGGAGCCCATCTGGTTGTAACAAAGCACTTGAGACGTGGCCAGATATTGTGTTCAGTAAAAGTCATTTCCTATACCAGGACTTACGTGTATAGATATATAGCTCATTAGCTCCAGACAGACTCAACTTGATAGACTATACAGCAACAACAAGTGACGAATAACATGTTTGACTTAACCACGGTGTATAAGAATTTAGAACCATTAATAAATATGGCTTACACACGTTGGTGACGTGTAACAGAACCACATTATATAACCAGTATCAGTTTGAACTCATTATCGATTTGACAATTTCAAATTGAATTAAAATGCCTTGACGATTCTTTGTGGCATTTAAAAATATATTTTGGTAAATACAAAACACAAATACATGTAATGCTATTTTGTTTTATCATCTATATTTTATTAATACTTTGGTGCCAATGTTGTGTATCGAGGAGCTTCAAGACGTTTTGTGATCGTATAGATTTACTTAAGCATGTGTATGACTTACTAACTCCTTAAAGCCATGTCATTGCCAGGTTTGTAAGTTACGTTGTGTGTACAGTGTAATAATAAAACATGGCGCCGATACCAGGAGATAACATGCTGTGCTCTGTACAACGAACGTTTAAGATCAAAAGAGGTTTGATAAGAAAGTGACACACCCACCCATCACCTAAAATAGAGATAGCACTGCATGTTCTCACTTCGAAGGAGCACCTATCTACGAACGTACGTGTCCATATCCAAACTGACAGGAATAGATTTGGTCGCCATCAAGAACAAAAATGTTCCAGTAGAATACCATACCCCTTACGTTATAACGTTATTCACCGATGTTTTACGCCGAAGTAATGCTCGTTAAAGTCAGAGCTATTGAAGAATACATCGCAAGGACCTTTCGTATTTGTTTCCAAATAGATTATAATGCGGTACAATTAATCATTATTGTATCGTCTTGTGAGGTCGTTTCCGAGAGTGATTGTAATGATATAAACAACATTCTCATTGGATGATATTTTATTCATAACAAAACAGATAACAAGGACATCCATCTTTTACTGGAATGCCATAGATTCGTTGCCAGTATTTTATCCTATTTCGATCTTTCCAAAAAAATAATAGCAAAACAATAATTTTTTTAAACCTTTCCACTTTACGATTATCTCTCTTTTCGTTAATAAAATGGAGAATGTAAAAAGTGGAAACTCTCGTAATAAGTAGCATTATCGCTTTGAACTATTTTAAAGAATAGTGTCAGATCGACTGTGTGTATCGGCTGCAAGTAGATATCAAACACTACTCCAGAAGTGCGATAACAAACAAACTATAACATTTCTGATTCAACTACCCACAATTGCGGACGTTAAATTCATTTGAGTTTATGTTATTTCAACCCATGCTGATATGCCGTTAAGTCCCTCTTTTCGCTTCTTGTAATTGTCCTGTCTTTACTTTATTTCTCCCCAGTGTCTTTGAGCACAGTTCCTTCGAATTTCTCACTCTTCTGTCACGCAATTGTTACTACAACGCGTTTGTTGGTTCGCCATACTCGACCCAATGTAACAAGGAATAAATATGTAGTCAATAGCAGCTGTGTGCACCTTAAAGAAAGGCTCACTGAAACAGTGAACATAGAACAGATTCTTAAAGGACTTGCATTGTGCTCACGTAATATTATGCAACCAAAAACATTTTGTTGTGATTGCAAGTCCAGCAAGGTTGTACAAGATATACTCCTAAGAAACATTATAAAAGCATAATGTTGTATTATGGGTTTTGATTAAAAGGGATCAACCAGTAACTATTTAAGATGGCAAAATGGACTAATAATGTTACATGTTTCTCGAAGAGTGATCTCAATAAGTGTATGATGGCCGACTAGCAAATATTGCTATCCAAATATTTATCAACGTCAGGGATTTGAATTGGCCCAAAATAATATGGAAGACAGTATGTAACGGGCCGCGAAAGGGATATACGGTATTTGATTTATGAAGGTGATATTTGCAATGGGGAAACGTCTTCATCTCATGCCAAGTCGGCACCATGTTTATGTTTAAATTCGTGATCTTATGCGGTTCCATGGAGTGGGCAATGTACTAGTTGAACTGTGTAGCTTGTCCGTTAGATTGATGATCCCAACCCTTTTGTTGTTGTAAGTCAACGTGTACAATGACTACAATAATAAACATGGTTCAACTGTCCGCCATGACAGGTGATATGTACATATCCACGGTGATTAAACAGATATATTTATCTTGCTGAGATTTTCAAAATTATTTGGCAAATGCACCAAGCTATTGACGATTTTATGCACAAAGTTGTTTGGTAATCTTTTTTTTTTTGGAAGAAAATCGTATTTTTTTAAAATCTAATTAGACTATTTTTTGTCTCTCGATCTGAACATTGGAGGTATGTTTTACTTGTTTGACGCTCTCAGAACATACAAATGCTATGGAAAGCTGTCTTGCTGTGTCGAGGGAGCTTCAGGTTACTGTTCTGCTTTGAGCTCTGTTTGAACACTTGGACTTTTTGCACCATTGGGTATGGACTGTGATGCATAATAGACAACAGAAGTATGGGAGACGCAACACACAAATTTGCACTGCTGGACAAAACACCAAATCACTTACATTGATCCCGTTATACCGCTAAGCACAAGGTCATAGAGTTCCCCATTCACTCTACGCTATTTCCCGAGTCATACATGTTTGGACGCGCTGGAAGCAATTTGAGTGTATTTATACGATCTAGTAAAATAAATAATAACTGTAGAGTAAGAAAATTATTCATGTTCTGCCAGGGTTGTATGTTCATGTTAGCAGAGCTATTGCACCTAAGAGTGGCTTCCTTCACATGTCAGACTTATACGAAACTCAACTGTAGAAGCAGAAAGCTATTTAACGTCTGATAAGGTTTTCACTCATGTTAATGCTGATATTATTCGCAAGAGTGTCCTCCTAAACAATACGAAAATCAACTAGGCATATAAGTATAACGAACCAAGCGCTTTAATCTAAAGGTTTCTGTCATAATTCGCAAATACTGTGGTATAATCAGAATTCAAATAGGAATTATATGTTAGGCTTATTTACAGGCCGTATTAAGACTGTTTTTTCTAAGGCACGGCCATAAAAAGTTAATTGATATTTTGTCAGAATCAATTCCAGTAATTGACATGGATGTTAATAATATTGGGTTTGGATTGTAGCGAGAGTCAAATACACCAGAGAAATAAATGTCTTAATACGACTTCTAATCATGTTCAGTAGTCTCTGTAGTCCACCAATACGACCCACAGTTGATAGCCTTTGTCTATTATCCTTATGAAATTCGATAAACCATAATTCCTTTATCCCATCTTAGATAATCTACTTTTAGCCCTATACCTGTACTTCTCCAACATCACTACAAAGCAGTTCAGAATCTGCATGTGGCCTCTGCCACAACTTACACATGCAACGTCTAGTATTTATTGACATGAAACAACTCAGGCGATGGCTTCTTCATACTACGAGTCTTTTCCCGTCATGTGCGACCACCTAGATCCTGTTCAAACTATGAATTCCTTTTTGAACATTGTTGAACTTAACGTTGAATGAAGTTGAATGAAGTATTGTGGTTATCATATTGGTTTCCCTTAAACCAAGTATATGAACGGTAAAGTTTCGATGTGTATTTAAGTCACTTTAACATTTTGCATTTATTGCTTGATTATTTATTTCATTTTCGTCTGGATAACAGGTAAATCTCATATATTTGATGCTAGTAATTACCTCGTCCCAAAGAAAAAAAATGCAGCCCTTCAGGTTGTTATTAACACAACCATACATGTATATAAATTGCCCCGTAAGAAATGTTATCCGTAGCAAAAACTATAAAGTTAAGCCAATTAAGAAATCTAAATATTGTTTACCAAATTACCAATTGACGTACCATTAACCTAGCGGTTTTAACTAAGGTGTCCTTCATTATATGTTCTGCTAAAACTTTCGCTAAGTACCAACATGTAGCTCCTTGGTGTTATTTTGCCCGGTCAAGTATGCAACGGATGAGCCAGACCTCAGACATTACATCAACGGATAATTATTGTTAAAAGGTGTATGTGTGTGTGTATATACAACATTACTATTTACAAAACAAATGCAGACCATTTTCATTGCAAAAGTAACTATTACAAAAATCAAGAGTATTTAATAGTTGTGTTACTGATATGGATATGGTCACAGAGGTATCAACTTCATCAGGGACATTGTTGACACTCATTACAAGTTTACTCCATCGGATAATGCCAATACTGCGCCAAAATGCATGGACGTCATGTCCTACCCTATCTAAATTCGATCAACGAACATTGTGATTTATTTACATCCTCACCTCAAGTCAGAATCATGTTGACTCTCCTGCCCTATATTGTGCCGGTCACAGATGAGGAACTATTTGATCTGGCGAAGACCTGTCAGGTATTAGGAATCAGAGATTATTCTTTTTACTTTCGACCTGATGTCAACTGTAGCTGAGATGTGTATTTGATTATTCTGATAAGATATGTAAAGTCAGAGTTTCTAACCGTATTCAAGATGAGAAAGTAATTCAACATTGCCATGAGCCGTCCGAAGAGCTCTTGTTTATTTGACAGATGACATAAATATCAAACGTGTGGGCTTGCAAATCCTACTTCGGTGTATCGTTCAAGGGATCGAATCCGTCTGTCGACCATCAGATATATGAGTAAGCCACACGATGTGGCTTCGGCAGTCGCGTGGTGGTTTTTACGAGGTTAAAACAAGGAACAGTGTGAAGTGGACGATCCGTCGTCATATAGGTGAAATACCATTGAGTAAGACGTTAAACCCCATTCAAACATAAATATCAGATCAGTTTGATGTGTGGAACAGGTTTGATCGAATCTCGCAGAAAGAGCTATCTTATACATGATCTAAAATAATGTATTTATCTTTACATATGAACTAGTTTAATTGCTGCAATGCAAATCCATAATAATAAGGATAGGTTACTTGTTTTACTTGTTTTATTATTTTTATTGCATAGTTTCAAAGACAATCATCTGTATTGCAATTGCAATCGAATTAGCATTGCAGTTAATTAGAAGTTAATAAGTTAGGTGATCGTGTTTAGTTTCATTTAATCTCCACAATATAAGGAGTTGTGTATTTAGGTGAACTTTTATACAACAATACATTTAAAGCAAATGAAAAGAATAAAATGTCACATTGGTGAATTGACCATGTATGCATCCGTGCCGGTGCATACAGCGACACAATTGCCGTCAACAGTACTGTGTAAACGGCCAATTGCTTGAAGTGCCCTATCATATGTGAGTGATTGATACCGCTGGTGTGATGATCTGTCCAGTGTTCAACCAGGACGTCATTAACATGGTATAAACCGGACAAGGATCTCATTATTGCCTAAGTGTCTTGTGTTTTACAAGAGATCTAAACTGATCGACGGTGCGAATGTGGTTGTAACAAAGTACTCGAGACGTGGCCGGACATTGTGTCCGTGAATGTCACTCCCTAAACCATGGCTTATGTGTATAGATATAAAGCTCTTTAGTGATTTGGGATCACGCTCCAGGCAGATTTAACTTGATATCCTATAGGGCAACAGCAAGTGATTGATAAAATGTCTGACAAACCAGAGTGTTTAAGAATATAAAACCATTAACAAAAGATAGCTTAGACGCGTTGGCGTCATATTAATATAATAATAATATCAATTGATATTCTTGATCTAATTGACAATTTAAAATGAATTAAAATGCGTTGACGAGTCTTGGTGTCGTTTAAAAAACTTTTTTTTAAAATAACACATATGAACTATATTTACTTTGCTAATTTCAATTTGAGAAAAAAAAACCTTGTGGCTTCGGATCCCGCCAGAAATCATTATAATCTTTCAAATATAATGCAGCTTTAATTATATATCAACCACTGTATTTTTATCATATTGCCTGGGGTTTTTTTGGCGAAGAAATAAAAATGAGACATGTAATGCTTCGTGTCTTATCATCTATTCTTTATTAAAATGTTGGTGACTTTTTATTTTCGTACAGCTAGCCCAACCAACGTGTATGATTTACCCAAATTAATCATCGAGACATGCCGTTGCTAGGTTTGTAAGTCATGGCGCCGGCATCCAGAGAAAATCTGATGTGCTTTGTATTACGAACTGTTAAGATCAAAATAGGTTTGTTAAGTAACTGACACAACCATCCATCACCAGAGACAAAGATGCTACTACATGTTCTAACGGGAAAATATTTGGTATCCATCCAAAATATAAATGTTCCTGTAGAATACCACACCCTCCACGTCTTAACGTCATTCACCCATGCTGTACGCCGAAATAACAGTCGATAAAATCATAGCTATCCAATAATACTTCACAAGAACCTATTGTTCATGTTTTCCCAATAGACTATTATCCGGTGTTAATAAATTCCTTTAATTTTTCAGATGGCGTTGTATTTGTTGTCGCTTCCAAGAGTGAGTGTAGTACCAGGATGCAATAAAAACAGATAAAAGTCGCATGTGTTTGAAAACAATAAAAATGAAATATCTATTTGGATAAGAAGGTACCCACTGGATGGTCTTTTATTTAGAACAAAACCGATTACCAGTTTTTTTCCTTCAAAAAATAATAGCAAAACGAATTTTTTTTAACGTTTCAGCTTTTCGTTTGTCTACCCTTTCATTTATAAAATACATTTTTTTTAAGTGGAACCCCTTGTCTGTCGTATTAAGTATCATTATCGCGTTGAACTATTTTTAAGAATGGGGTCAGATCAACTGCGTGTATTAGCTGCAAGTAGATATCGAGCACTATCCCAGCAGTGTGATTAGAACTGATTGCCAATTTCACCTCTATAGCATTTCTTATTCAACTACCAAGAATTGTGGACGTTAAATTCATTTAAGTTTATTTTATCTCCACTTATGCTGACATGCTGTACAGTCCCTATTTTTGCTTCTTGTCATTGTCCTGTCTCTGTGGCGTTTCTGTGGCGTCGAGCAGAGTTTCCTACTCACAATCAGCGGGCACGCCATTGTATAAGTGAGAGAACATCAAGTACAACGTTAACCCCCAAACCCCAAATTTGACTATCCCTGTGTATGCATTTATGATGCCGACAATTTATGAGCTGTTCGACTTTAATTAGCGGACATCTACCGGGATCTATTTCAAGTCGCCGTGACTTGCTTCTAAAAAATTGCAAGGTCCAGTTATGTTGTATCAAATAGATTATATACCGTTTTACTAGGAGGCTGCAACTACCAAGAAACGTCATGAAACCATGATGTTATTTTGTTTGAATTGATTCAAACGAGATAAACTAGTATAATAAACTAATAGTGCCACGTGTTCCTGGAAGAGTGATTCCAATACGTGTATGTTAACCACCGACTTCCAAATATGGGGGAGCGGGTGGGCCGTTTAACACCAGCAGGCCCTGCAGAATACTCCCCCGGCTTCCTCGGTCGATCGTAAGAG